>SNQJ01S0009755.1:246916-264040 GCA_010110895.2 Picea sitchensis | reverse complement strand
CCCCCCATAGAAAAGGTCAACACCAAATTATAAAATTTGAACAAGACTGAGAGAAGACAAATTTGAAACTCCAAGAGGGAAAAGACCAGGAGGTGCGAGCACTTATCCCTCACAAAGGATGTTGAAACCATGTGGGAAAATGAGCATGGCCTTTCCACACCTCCAACCTGATAATTGTCATTCGATTACGAACCAGAGAAAGAGAGCCCTATGCTCCAAGAACCCTGCAGACATTCATAAACATCAAGACCTCAATTAGATTAATCTCACCACTCCAATAAAGAATTAATGCGAAGGGTATAAAATTTAATTGCTCCATTATTCGTCTAGTGTTAATTTGAATGAGTTGTATCCTTGGATTTCCACCTTGCTCACTTGGTCCTTGCCTTCCTTTATAACTTGCTTCATAGTCTAGTAAATCCATGCCTAAGGTATGATATCCTGAGTGATGTGTTTAGAGGGTATAAGAGAGAGAGACAAACCCCCATTTTTTTTAAGTTCCTTGAGGTAGGCAAGAGTATTTTTTTTTAATAACTAAAAATTACTGAGCTTTATCTATTATATACAGAAACAATTACAACATGTCTGAGAGAATCTTCCAAAAAGGAAACCATGTTCTTGACCCAAAATATTTTAACCAAGTTTTCAAACATATGTCCACAGGTCTAAGATCACAAAATTTCATATATATCAAGAGATTGTTCATAATATTCCTATCATTTTCTATCTGAGTTATGTATAAAAAATGCCTAATAGAAGGTCTATAACCATAAAAATTCATCATCATAGAAGAAAAATCAAACACGGCCTCCCTATGCTCCTGCCTGGTGATGAGATGCCTTGGTGTCATCCCTGGACATTGTGGTTGGATCACACTTATCCACCTCGATCAGACAATTTTTTGAAGCTGAAAATCTTGGAGTTCCCTCACCCTCCTACTGTTTCTCAGGTTGCTGACATCCTAGAGTAATCTTGAATTGAATTCAATGCTTAGACCAACATAATAATTTGAATTTTCCCTCAAAAACTTGTAGTGTGTGTAGTATACCCCCCTGCTCTTTCCTAATCTTTTCCAAGGCCCACCCAACCATTTACTTGACAATCCGATAGTTCTATGCTATTTTGAATTACTTGGTGTCTCTCATCATAGAATAATAAGGGTCATCTTTTGAGTCATGCACCTCTTCCAAGATCTCTTTATTAGAAATTGTTTGTCTCTGGACTCGAACTGTCACTTTTACCTATTTTGCTGCCTTTTTCTCTGCCTTTGAGAAGAGTTCCTGGTAGTTGGTTCCTTCCTCCCAAGCCTCTCTATTTTATCGTATGTTGGCTACCAACCAATGGGATGATGAGGCATCTTTCTTCTTCCCCTCCCGATAGCTTTCTCGCTCCTTCTAACCTGAGTTTTTGGCCATTTTGGGTAGTATCGGTTCTTGCAGGTCACCAAAGGAAATAGGAGGACCATACCAATTATTCATGCACCTAACTAGACTCAGCTTGATCATGATCCTTTCCCAGGTAATTAACCACCTCCACATTTACCTTGCGTCCAACCCAACTCTGGAGCTTTTGAAATTCAACCCCCACCCCAATCACTTTGCGTCGACCAAGTAGTTGGGCCCTCACTATAACGCAACTATGTCACCCACTTATGTCTGACATACTAAGGCCATGCATTCTAATGGGGTTTAAAAGGGGATGAGGGCCTAGCCCTCGACCCCTAGTTTATGGTCACATGTTATATCACATAACCCACGCCTATATCCACGCTAAAGGTTTAAAAATATGTCATGTATATCATATAGTATAACATTATAACTATATTACAACAAAATAACATCAAAGCGTGGGAATATATGGTGGTTAGTGGGGCTTGAACCCCTGACTTGCCACATATAGCCCAAACAACTTAACCAATTCTGTTATAAGTGCGGTTTGGTTATGAAACCAACCACCTTATAGTTAATACCAACCATAAAATTTGGAGGTGGTTAAGGGGTATGTGCCCTATTTAATATCACATATATTGAGGTTGATACAAAGTTAGTTAATGCATATTGGCCTCGTAATTCATTCCCGAGTGTACAGAAGTTTTGAGGTTACACCGTAAAGCGTGTTGAGGGGTACTATGATGGAATTTTAAGTATTTTATATCAATTTTGCATGATTTTTCGCTAGGAATCTAAAAATGCACTATATTTATGCATTTGACCAACATGTGAAAAGTTCATTGTAAAATGCAAGCATTTGAGCATTTGAGCATTCATAAAAAAGGTCTCTATTAAAAGCGGACCCGAAGAGGTAGCCCAAATGGGGTGAAATCCATTTTTCCAACATGTGCATGTGATTATATTATTGTGGTTCATTTCAACTTCAATTATTTGCAAGTTATTTATCATTAAAGTGGATTTGGTTAGAGAAGTTCTTCACATGTAATTTGCAAAACAGTCAAGCGATCATTTTATTTCGAAGATCAAGTAGATGTTTATGTGTATTTAAAATTATCATCATATAAGAATTTTTCAGATCAAGTTGGTATCAGAGCGAGATTTGACAAGTATTTTGAAATTGAATGCTTACAAGAGCCAAACTTGAACTTGGTAAAGGAAAAATTGCAAGTTATAAGTCCAAAATTAGAAAGAGATTTTGACGACGTAAGATGGCTTCTGAAAAAGGAGAAGAAGAAGATCATCCCATGAGTAATGAAGAGATTAGAGCTACACTTCAATCACTAAAAGAAACAATAGATGAGTTAGAATGAAGAATTCAAAATCTTGCAAGTGGAGAATCTTTGGTAAAAGGAGAAGGAGGAGGTGAAGGCGGTGGACCTTCAAAGCCCCCTTCCCCTTCCTCATCATTGTCATCAGTTTATTCTAAAGCAAGTAAACATTCTTCTCATTGAAAGAATTCCTCTAAGAAGTCTGAGCATAATCCTCCATTACTAAAATTGGATGTTAAGTTTGAGTTGTGTTGGCAGCCATTTCGCATTTTTATCTTATCCTTATAAGATGCCTACACAAGTGTTTTGGAACCCTTGATTCTCATCACAATTTTGCGCACTCGCACACCTACCTTTTGTTTTCGTTTTCACGACTGCAAGCGTGAAAACATTGAGTTCAAAGTCATATTGATGGCATTAAAATCGTCACTAGTTTATTATGGTTACTCTTGTCTATGTGTTCATTGCACTTCTAATTCAATAATGGTCACACAGTTGGCAAGAAACCAAATCTTTACTCACTTTGCATTTTTTAATATGACTTCATTTTATAACTTTGCGATGCAATTGTATTCTAGTGATTTTGATTGAGTCCTTGATACAATGGTGGTTTGATGTTCTATTGTCTTTGGTCAAATTCTTTGGTGCAATGGTTTCATAACAAAGCATTAACATTGTGATTAGACCCTTAGTGCAATGGTTTCATACAAAGCATAAGTTTTATGGTCAAATCTTTGGTGCTAAATTTGAAATATTGTTTTAAATCATGCAAACACTATTGCTTGTGCAAATATTTGGGTCGACTTATCATAGTTTTCAATAGTTGTTTGATTCACATTGCTTTTAACACACACCACTAGTGATTTGAATCATCATAGCGTTGTCGATTGTACATTTGATATGAATGTTTTGCATGGGATTGTATTGTTCCACCACCCTCGCACACTTAGGCATTAATGCCTGCCTTGTATCTCGGGTTACTGCTGTTGGTTTTGGGGAAGCTTGTGAGCTTGCGGTCCTACGTATACCCTGTCCAAACCCCTGTCCGTTTACCCTGCTCACTGTGTGTTCTGTCCTATGGCACCTGTAGTGCGCATAGAACCTAGTGGCACCCAAACGCTGCTGCTATTCGACAATGCTCGTGAGGATTTGGAGAATAGTCGCTGGTTAGTTTTCATCCAAAAGTTTGAGGGTTTCAACCTTTCGGTCGCCCAACAGTTTGCCCTCATGTTCAATAGATGCAAGGCTAAGGTTGGAGACATACAACTTGAACTGGATGAGGAATTCCTCAGCTCAGCTACAGGCCTGCCAACTAAAGGGCAGAGGTGGTTTAAGAATTCTAAAGTGGACGAAGTCCCGTGGCCGCCCCTATTCACATCAAGGAAGATTGTTAGTTGTGATAGAGGTATGCCTGTCACTACCCTTAAGCCCAGGTGGCACGATATATTATCCATTGTTAATCAATTCATGACTTATGGAGGTCGTTATGGGTTAGTATTTCTTTATCATCTCAGGTTGCTGATGAATTTCATAGACTTCCCTCTGAATATGCCTCACTATCTCCTACGCAGCCTGTATAAAATGTCCAAACGATTTAAGCAGGAGAAGGATGATAGCAGCCTCTTCCATCACTGCTTGATCAAAATCATTATCGTTCATCATTTGAAGCTTAGTGGTGACTGTTGGCAAGCCTTCCTATCAAGGAATGGCTTTGCCACTCCCGAGTGTGTTCAAGTGGACAAGGTTGTGGTCACTGAAACCCTGGTTGGGTCTGACGTGCCACCTCCTACCCTTCTACCCCCTGTCAAACCCTTGAACTACCCCAACATTGACCTACCCAATACCATGGCCGACCTGTGTGCTAAAGACAATTCTAAGACCGTTAAGAGGCCTGTAAGGAAGAAAGGAAAATGTGATACTGGTGTCAATAGTAAGGGAAAGAAGAATGCACGATGGATATCTAGATGTGCTCGGAACAAGCCCAAACAAAACATTGACCAAAATCCTATTGTTTTGAGAGAGGATTCAGACTCTGAGATTGAACGTTTTTTGGCCGAGGAATACCTGTATTCACATGGTCTCTATTTTGTGGAACCCTATGACTATGTTTCCAACCTACCTCTGTGCCTCAACGATGACCCTAACTTCTTGGGAATAAAGTTTGACAGTGGAACCCCTGATAACTTGAAAGAACCCTCACCTGTAATGCCAAGGCCCGATCAACCACCGTGTGCTCAATGCAATTCTTGGCTTGAACGTTACTACACAAACGTTCCTCTGTTGCAATCTAAAATTAAATCATTAGAGGAACGAGTTACTGTGTTGTCAAAGGAAAGAGATAGGCTACGAGCTTACGATAAGAAGCAAAAGACTACGGCTTCAATTGTCTTCAGAAATGTTGAGGCAGCTACTGCCTTTGTCAACTCAAAGTTATCCTGACCGAATCGTTTTTCTACATCCCAAGTATGTATTTCAACATCGATTTTTGAATGATTTGGTTAGCCGATTGTGTTTGCTCCAAATTAGTTCTGTTTGTTTGAATAGATTCAAAACGATTATGTTATTTTCGAACTACCAAGAATGATTTCGTTTTGAATCATGTACAAAAGATTTGTTTGCTAAAATCGAATATAGCTATGTTTTGATTAATACGATTTTATTGCTCTTGAATTAGTATAATGATTGTGTCGGCCCTGAGTTAGTTCGATTCATTTCTGTTTGGTTTGATTCACAAACGATGTTGCATGCCTTGAATTAGCATAGTCGTTTATGTATGCGTTGGATTAGTATCAAAGATTGGTTTTATATAGTTCTGTTAGTTTTGAATTAAAAAACAATTCCGTTAGTTTTGTTTTGATTCAACAACGATTTTGTTAAGTTCTGAATTGACATGAACTATTGTGTTTGTGTTAAGTGAGTATGAAAGATTTGTTTGATCGATTATAGTATGTTTCGATATCAATTGATTCAAAAAATGATTTCGTTGGTTTTGAAGTGTCAAAACGATTCTGTCTGCTTCGAATTGGTAATAAAAAGTTGTTTGACAGATCGCATATATCCCTGTTACCATTCGGTTAATTAAACATGATTTTGTTTGTTTTAAATTGGCATAAAAGATTTGGTTACTTCTAGCATGAATGATCTACCTTGCTTTAAATTAGTAATTGAGGATTTGTTTAATAGGTTGAATGTATTTCTGTTATCATTTGGATTGATTTAAAACGATTATGTTTGTAAATATGACCAGCTACAAAATCATGAGATTCTGTAGCTAGTCATAAAATTTGGATTTTGTTGATTTTACAATTAAAACATTATCTAAAATTGTCTTCTTTTGCCTATCCATAGGTACATATGAATTTCAATGGCAAATTGGACATGCTGTGGTAGTTTAGAACATGCTTTTTGTGATTTAGTTTTGTTTTAAGTTGTTAGTCATAGGCAGAATTAGAGACTTGGGAGATTGTTACCAGATTTTTTGTAAACAGTTTTGGATAATTCCCACGGGGATGTTTTACCCTGTGGCCTTTATATACTCATTAATTTTTGTAATGAACCCATCACTGTTGGGAGAACAAAGCCTATGGATTTATGATGATACAGACTCGAATGGAAGTGGATCTTTTGTAACAGCTTTAGCTTTCAATTTATCATACTTTCGTTCAAGTTTTGTGCATTTTAATTTGTGATCAAGTTATTGACTACTTAAAATATCAAGACTTGTTGCAGGTTGATGCATTATGATTTAAATTTTGTCCATATTTGATGTGTCTCAGTTTACTCACAGCAATCACTCTATTTGAATTTAATTAACAGAAGGTTTATCTTCTTAATTAAATGAACGATTATATGCAAATCTTCACACTGGGATTTATCTAAATATGATGATCTGTAAATTATAAGATTGTTGTTGTTTTATGTCTTGTTTGTTCTGTTATCTGTACTCAAAGAGCACTGCTACTTCCTGTTTACAAGAAGCTTGTGGAAAATCTAGTGTGGGTTTCCTCCCATCAAACAAGTAACTCAACTATTGTTGCACAGGACAAATAGGAAGTGTTACTTCAGGTCAGTTTGTTATTTATTATTTAATAGTTAATAAATTCGAGAATTCTCAGTAGTTTAGATAGATATATATAGTTCAGTTTTATAATACAGATTGTTATCTTAATTGCTCAGCTTAGTTAGTTTTCATTTCTCTTCTTTCACAGAAAATATATAAACAATCCAAAAATAATGATTTCGCTGTCATAAGATATTTTACCAATGATTTTTGCAAATTTAGATCAAAATTTGTATTATGTAAGTATTGTACATATATAATTGAAATCTAATTATGTTGATAGTTGAACATTTAATTTCATAGGATTATTGTTGTATAATATTAGTAAGTAAGCTGTATATATATATTTCAGATTTGTATATAGTTTGATGTAGGTTCTTTTTTTACTTAGATTAGTTTCTTTAGTTTAGTTTTCCTTTCATTTTCTTAGGAATTAGATCGGCCAACGGAGCCTCTAAACCCATCGGGGTGGATCATTCCAAACGGCTTGGGTTATTTAGACAACCCCGGACCGGATCCACTCCTCTAGTTGACGAGCGTTCAATTTCGCCCGTCAACAAATGGCGCTAAAAGGAGGGCCAGAAAATTATTAATGGCATGAGGTGGTCGTAAGACTCCTCTACCACCTAACCGCTCGCCTATAGTGACAAGAAGTCATTCAAATGACAACATCATCCCTCAAACAACAACCACATCAAACGACGATCTACGGATCACAGTTTAACCAGTAACCCCAAATCCTACAGGTGGAGACGTACAAGAGATTGTCCGCCAATCTCTCTTAAGAACACATAGTGCCTTCGCCTGTTTAAGGCAACCAAATCGGCCTTTGGACCAACCTTTAGATTTCTCTGATATCAGAGAACAACTTGGAGGCACTAACCTCACTTTAAACCCTACAGATCCAATCCTCACTCCTGCTGTAGGAGGATTTGGAATACCACCCTCACCACCTCCATCACCTCCTTCTTCTTCTGGAGAAGACTCTTCTGACGAAGGCAGTTCCCCTTCTCAGCCTTCCACACCGCCTACACCAATGGCCAACCAGAACAATCCTGCTAGACCCTGGCTCGACCAGGATGCAGTAGTCGTACCTGGGCCTCAACATCCCTTACCCAAACATCTGGAGAAGTGGCTTCCCAAGTTTGACCCTGACTCTAAACAAATCGTCGAAGATCACATTAAAAAGTTTATGTTAGCCATTAGACTCTGTAATGTCGAGCACGAAGACGTAGTCTGTAGGTTGTTCCCCTATACTTTTGAGGGCAATGCCTCTACCTGGTACTTTTCCCAGCAACCCCATACCATCGTGTCTTGGGAGAAGTTCAAATCCTGCTTTCTGAACAAGTTCGGAGACGATAAGTCCCCATAATTTCTAGTCATGGAGCTTTCTAGTTTAAGAATGAACCCCAAAGAGAAAATCAAAGACTTTAACCAAAGATTCTTAACACTAAGGAACCGAATCCCTACAGACTCGATGCCTGCCAAGAATCTTATCATAGCATACTATACTAAAGCCTTGCATCAAAGTATAGCCATTTGGGTAAAACGATCTAAGAAAGCCACGTTGTTAGAGGCCAGCCAGATTGAAAAAGACATCCTTAGTTTAAAGGACACTACTAGCAACGAAACAGAGACTAGTTCATCTTCCAAAAAGAATATCGAAATCCTCCCTAGACTTGCTCAAAATAAACACAACCTGAAAGCACGGATTTAGAAAACCTAACTAAAGTCATTCAAAAACTATCAAATCAAGTTATAGATTTGAAAATGATGGTCGAAGAATCTTCTTCGAGAAAAGGGCCCTACAAACCCCCGTTCAGGAAGCCTTTTCCCACCAACCGACCTAATCCAAATACTGAGGGCCTAAATCTAGAAAGTCTACAATTCGCCCTTCAAACAATTCTAGAAGCCCAGGATAACTTGATACCTCTTGAGATTCCTGAGGAGGTAGTTGAACAAGAGACAGTTGAAGAAGAAGAATCTTCTCCGAACATTTTTGGACACTTCTCGAATAGCATTTTTCAAGCTAACTTCGAGATAGTACATCCCTACAATACTAGGAGTAAGACAACAAACAAACCTTCTTCCAAAAACACTACGACTTTTCCCCCAAAGCAATCTAAACCAGCTGAAACTAAACAGAGTCATGTAAACCCCAACTTAGATTATGATTTAGTTGAAGATCTAAAAAATTTAAGGGCTAACATTTATGTTTATGAATTATTAAAATTTTTCATTTCTGCTACAAAAAATGTTACAAAACATCGCATAGAATAGCAAAAATGGTAATTCAAGCAGTAACAAGGTTGTTCAAAACAAAGTTCCTCAGAAGACTTCCGCTAAGAATAATCCTGATCCTCACGAGAAAGGAAGCCTTCTTGTAAATAATGTAACAAATGTAGATAAATTAGCTTTAGACACTGCGAGTAAAAATCCACAAGCTTCCACCCTTAGTACTCGCAGAAATGTACCTCCATTTTTGTTAACTTTCGAAATCTTTAATAGGAACGTACACAATTGTATGGTAGATTCAGAAGCGTCATCCAATGTAATGCCATGGTTTGTATGTCAGAAGATTAACGTTGAAGTTGAACCATCCACTTTAAAAATCATCCAACTTGATCGAACTAGTGTTAAAGTCATAGGCGAATTAAGGAATGTGCTTATAAGATTATCATCTAACCCCAAAGTTCATCAAGTGATTGATATTATTGTTGTGGATATTCCAGAATTTTATGGTTTGTTTCTAAGCAGAGACTGGTCGGAGAAGCTACACGGCTATTTCGCGACAGATTGGTCTCACCTGTAGCTTCCCGAGAACGGCAAGCCCAACAAAATCAAGGTAAATCGCGAACACTACTTTAAGTTCACGGTCACAGATTTGAATGATCCCATTGAACCATTTACACCTTCTGTTGATTCACCCAAAATACAAGGGATGGATACTTTTTTCGGTAATTTCATGGCCGAGACTTCAGCTATCACCAACCCAGAACAAAAGTCCGAGATTGTAGCATATGTGCAGCCAACAACTTCTACACAATGCTCTCATGCACCCAATAAAAATCAAATTTGGTCTCTTTACTTTGACGGGTCAAAGTCCAAAGAAGGAGCTGGTGCAGGTTGCGTTATTATTGATCCGACAGGTAACAAAACCCTTTACATGTAGGTTAGAATTTGAATGTACTAATAATACAACAGAATATGAGGCTTTATTGCAGGGCCTCAGAAAAGCTTTAGATATGAACATTCAAAATCTGACTGTCTTTGGCGATTCAGAAATTGTGGTTAGACAGGTAAGAGATTCTATCCACTGTATGTCTCCACATCTTAAAAGATACCAATCCGAGGTATGGAATTTAATGAATAAGTTTTCTGCTTTCAATATAAATTATATTCCTAGATTGAATAATTATGAAGTTGATCTATTAGCTAACGTAGCTTCCAAACTCTTTCCTGCAGAAGGCTTGTCCCCGAATGCATTCTTCATCGAACTGTTGTTTAGGCCATCCATTCCTGAAAACATCACGAATTGGAGAGTCTTCGACGACGATCAACGGATTATTAGCTTCCTGCATATGGAAGAAACTTTCCAAGGCGCGGTGATTGACGAATGCACTCATGACGACAATTTGCGTGATTTCACGGTAATATCATATCTGAGGTCTCCTGAATCTTCATCGAACATGGTAAATTTGATCCCTAAATCTGTAGTTAGATTAGAGAAATTTTACGATCTTCAAGATAAATTCAAAAAATCGGTCAACTGTAAAACAAATAGTTCCTTGTTATCGTATGAAAAAGTAAACTTGGGAACTAATGACAATCCACAGTGCATTAATTTAGGGGTGGGGTGTTCTGAACAAGAGAAAGCCGCATTTATTAAATTGTTTAAGGAATTTAAAGATGTTTTTGCGTGGATGTATGATGACCTTAAAACTTTCGACCCTAATATCATACAACATGTCATTCCTATGAAACCCCAAACCTTACCCTTTCAACAAAAGTTAAGAAAAATGCACCCTAAGCTTGAACCGACCGTAAAAAAAGAATTAAATAAACTCTTGAATTCTAAGATAATTTTCCCAGTTAGGCACACTCAATGGGTTTCTAACCTAGTCCCTATCCGGAAGAAAAGTGGAGAAATCTGACTATGCGTCGATTTCTGAAACCTTAATAGAGCGTCTGATAAAGACAACTACCCTGTCCCACCCATGGAATAGATCCTTCAACAGGTATCTGGTTCTGAGAGACTATCCTTATTGGATGGTTTTTTAGGGTACAACCAAGTCCTGAAGTCTCCTCTAGACCAACTTAAAACTACCTTCCGCACTCCATGGGGCACCTACGCTTACAGGAAAATGCCCTTTGGACTGATTAATGTCGGTGCCACTTTCCATAGAGCGATGGACATCGCTTTCCGAGGCTTAATCAATCAATCTGTTGTAGTTTACTTATATGATGTTACTATATTTTCCAAAAACAAAACTGATCATCTAGCTCATTTAAGAGTCGTTCTACAACGATGTCGTAAATACGGCATCTCCTTGAATCCTAAAAAATATATCTTCGCAGTAGAAAAAGGTAAACTCTTAGGATTTATTGTGTCAAGCAAAGGGATGATTATCGACCTTGAAAGGACTCAAGTCATCTCGAAACTTCCCCCTCCCTCATCCAAAAAGTCTATGCAGTCTTTCTTAGGCCAGATAAATTTCGTTAGGAGATTCGTTCCCAGTTTCTCCGAGATGGTGAGACCTTTACAGAATTTAATTAAGAAAGACGCACAATATCATTGGGGACCCTTAGAAAATCAAGCTTTTAATTCAATAAAAAGGTCCATAATAGACTCTCCTTCTCTCATGAGCCCCGAATTTTCGTAAGACTTCACGCTCTACACATTTGCTTATGACCGCTCCTACGTTGCCGTCCTAACTCAAAAGAACATTGAAAACAATGAAGTACCCATTGCCTTTATGAGCTCTGCTTTCAAAGGTGTGGAACTTAATTATCCAGCAGTAGATCAGCAAGCCTACGTTGTTTTTAAAGAAGTCAAGCACTTCCGATCTTATCTTTTGAAATCTAGGACGAAAATTATTGTCCCTTACCCAGTCGTCAGAAATATGTTAGTGCAGAAAGAACCAGGCAAAAAGAGGGTGAACTGGGTTACCTCCTTGTAGGAGTATGATATAGAAATTACCCCAGCTCAAATAGTAAGAGGCCAAGGGTTATACAAGTTAGTTGTTGATTCAGCAGCAGGACAGTAAGAAGAAAATGATATGTCAAACCTAGGACAACATAATCAAAATGCAATCTGCTGTGCACAAAGCTCTGTCAGTCCATGGTATGACGATATAAAATTCTGTCTTGAACATGGGTCAGCCCCCCGTCACCTGGATCCCACTAAAAGAAGAGCGTTAAGATTAAAATTTGCCTCCTTTCATTTGATTAATGGTATTCTGTTTCGTCAAAATTTTGATGGGGTACTAATGTGTTGTCTTGAGAAAGATGAAGCAGAAAAAGTCTTACTGGAATTGCACGCAGGAGAAGCTGATGGGAATTTTGGTGGTGACACCATTTCCCATAAAGTTTTAAGAGATGGTTATTACTGGCTCACACTTTTTAGAGATTCCCATGCCTTGTGTTTCAAGTGTATTATTTGTCAAAAGGCATCCAGGTGGATACAGAAACCAGCCTTTCCTTTACAGCTTGTCTCAGTAGACTCCCCTTTTCAGCAGTGGGGCCTTGATATTATAGGTCCAATCAATCCACCATCCTCACAGCAGCATAAGTTTATCATAACAGCCACAGATTACTTCACCAAGTGGTCTGAAGTTGCCGCATTAAGAACTGTGAATACCAGTCAGGTAATTTCCTTTTTAAATTCGAATATTATTACTCGTTTTGGTATCCCTGACTGTTTAGTATTCGATAATGCTTCTTATTTTTCGTCTCTTGAGATGAGCGATTTCTCTCTAGAAAAATGAATTAAATTGAAGTATTTTGCCAGCTATTACCCCCAGGGCAATGGATTGGCAGAATCAACAAATAAGAATTTGATTAAAATCATCAAGAGAACGGTATCTGAGAATCACAAAAACTGGCATAATGCACTGTTAAACACAATCTGGGCTGATAGGGTAACACCAAAGACTGTTGTAGGTAATTCCCCATTCTTTCTCGTCTATGGCAGAGAGGAAATTTTGCCACCACATATTCTTCTTCCCTCACTACAGCTATCACAGAAAATACAAGAAGAAGATTGTCCCCCTATGGAGAACCGAATTAACGCTTTAATGAAACTAGAAGAGGTAAGAGCCCAAGCTAAACGTAAGTTAGATCAGCATCAACTAGTGGTCAAAAGATGGTTTGATTCCAACTCTGCCTCTGATAGGAACTTCGAAGTAGGTAACCTTGTCTTGAAATGGGACAAATCGCATGAGGGAAAGGGAGATCACACAAATTTTCAGAACTTATGGCTTGGACCGTTTTTAATTGCTGAGAAATTGGGTCCCAGCTCTTTCCGATTACAAAGTCTAGAGGGACAACCAGACACCTATCCGGTGAATGGCCAAGCTCTGAAAAGATATTTTGCTTGATGACAACCCTGTGTATACTATGTAAATATTTTTCTTTTGTTTGCTTTTCCTTTGCTGTTTTGGTTTTGGTTTTTCCCCCTTACGCTTATCAGTTTTTTCTTTTTTTGAAGTACACATACCTGAATTTTGGAACTGTTCAGACAAAGAAAACAGAAAATTCTTTCACTGAAATGACTGCTGAAAAATTGTCTAAACATCAATTATAATATGCTTCTGAAATTTACACCCATGTTGAGAAAAGACTGTTGTTTGAAAGAAGTTAACTGATTTCAATCTATGAGTGAAGCCTGTCACGATCATCCATTATCTTCCTATGATGTCCCTGTTCCTTAAGGGAATGACTCAGAAGATGTCTCCCTACCTTAGAAGGTCGGTTTTGTAAACAAACCATCTCTTAATCTTAATGAAGGATAGTTTTAAAAACTCTTTCAAGGTCTGTAAAAATGTGTCTAAAATATCATAATTTTCATCGTCACCCCGCTCAATTATATATCTTTAAAAAAAAAAAAATCATAAAAGAGCTGTGGGAAGTGCTTGTAAACCCGCCGGGATGCTAAACAGGTCTACTGGCAGTAGGTAAATGCATGCATGACGCCAAGAAAACTTCGCCGGGGTACTGAATAGGCCCGCTGGCAGCAAAGCAATGTCGGGTATATGAAAATTCGTAAGTATGAAATCTCTTGACCTTAAAATGTCCTTTATTCTGATCTGGAACTTCTTGGCAAGATATGGATATTAGAGTGGGTTAAATGGCAACCCTGTCGAGGCTATGGACACCTGCTGGTAGCAGTGGCTCTGTCAACAGTATTGGATATTTTATCTTTAATATCGTGGCTCGCTTGTCTTAAGACTGTTATCAGTTTTCATCCTTTAAGCACTGCTAGAATATATGATTAATAATGATGTTTAAACAATTTTCTGGTTTCTTTTGAGTTATAATTATTCTCATTATCATAATCTGAATTTGTTCTTTTGGCAGAGATAACTACTTCTACCAGTGTGTCGCCATTGTTGGCATCCATTTCACATTTTTATCCTATCCTTATATGCTGCCTACACAAGTGTTTTGGAACCCTTGATTCTCATCACAATTTTGCGCACTCGCACACCTGCCTTTTGTTTTCGTTTTCATGACTGCAAGCATGAAAACCTTGAGTTCAAAGTCATATCGATGGCATTAAAATCGTCATTGGATTATTATGGTTACTCTTGTATATGTGTTCATTACACTTCTAATTCAATAATGGTCACACAGTTGACAAGACACCAAATCTTTACTCACTTTGCATTTTTTAATATGACTTCATTTTATAAGTTTGCGATGCAATGGTATTCTAGTGATTGTGATTGAGTCCTTGATACAATGGTGGTTTGATGTTCTATTGTCTTTGGTGCAATGGTTTCATAACAAAGCATTAACATTGTGATTAGACCCTTAGTGCAATGGTTTCATACAAAGCATAAGTTTTATGGTCAAATCTTTGGTGCTAAATTCGAAATATTGTTTTAAATCATGCAAACATTATTGCTTGTGCAAATATTTGGGTCGACTTATCATAGTTTTCAATAGTTGTTTGATTTGCATTGCTTTTAACACACACCACTAGTGATTTGAATCACCATAGCGCCGTCGATTGTACATTCGATATGAATGTTTTGCATGGGATTGTTTCGTTCCACCACCCTCGCACACTTAGGCATTAATGCCTGCCTTGTATCTCGGGTTACCGCTGTTGGTTTTGGGGAAGCCTGTGAGCTTGTGGTCCTACGTATACCCTGTCCAAACCCCTGTCCGTTTACCCTGCTCACTATGTGTTCTGTCCTATGGCACCTGTAGTGCGCATAGAACCTAATGGCATCCAAATGCTGCTGCTATTCGACAATGCTCATGAGGATTTGGAGAATAGTGGTTGGTTAGTTTTCATCCAAAAGTTTGAGGGTTTCAACCTTTCGGTCGCCCAAGAGTCTGCCCTCACGTTCGACGGATGCAGGGCTAAGGTTGGAGACATACAGCTTGAACTGGACGAGGAATTCCTTAGCTCAGCTACAGGCCTACCAACTAAAAGGCAGAGGTGGTTTAAGAATTCTAAAGTGTACAGATCAAAATCTGGACCAGGGGTCAAATTTTAGCTCAAAAATCAACATTCTCGGAATTGCCTCAAAACGAATGTGAGCGTAGCCCTTGTCACCATGAATCCAACACAATTCGTTTAGTCTGAAACGGACGTCAGGAATGAGAGATATCGCGATCTGTCTGAATCATCAAACAGGTAAAAAAAGGGACGCTGACTGTGCAGTTTGTACAGTCCGTACGGATGCTGACGTGGCTTGACCGTACATGCTGACATGGCAGGTGACATGGCAGTTTAATATTGGCATATTTTGGGTGAATCTTTTGGTGACACGTGGCATTTAATTGGCAAATGGGATGGTGCCACGTGGCCCAGTCATGGGCTGCCACGTGGCACCCCTTTTTTGGTTGTTGGTCTATTGGTTTGTTGTTCAAAATTTTGTGTAGTCCACCGGATTCGAACCGTGGACCTCCCCCAATGTATAGCGCCTTCGCAAAGACTGTTCGACCAATGGACCATTGGTTATGACTTAATGTATATATGAGTTCAAATATATTTAAATTGAAATTATGTTACCGTTGGTAGGGGGTCTGGTCGGGGCTTAGCCCCGGCCCGTGGTCGTTTGATTTTTGTATATGACCATGCCATATCACCTGACGGTTGGCGCGGGGTTTTAACACATAGCCCATGTTTTTTATATATTTCATATGACCACCGTTAGAAAGAGAGCACGGGAATGTGCACGGGGTTTTAGATATGTGGCCTGTGGTCCTATATATTATGCCATATGACCACGACCTGGAGCGCGGAGGGAGTTAAACGGTTTTGTAACGGTTTGGCCCTTCTTGTCATAGTGTGAGGTCCTATGACCACATATGTCCAGGTGCTAGGTGGTTAGGGGCTGGCGCACCCATAACTGTCCTACAGTTCGCACCGTTGGTGCGGTTGCGCCCGGTGCTGGGTTTTCACGCTATTTATTGCATGTGTGCCAGGTTCATTGGATAAGGGTGCGTTTTGGCGAACCAGTTTCAGTAAGCTTGAAGGAGGAAAATGGCAGGAGGCCTATCTTCCTCATTTTTTGGCCGATTGAGGTGCCGTAAAAGCCCAGCTAGGGGTTTTCGGACGTCCTAAATCAATTGGCACTATTATCAAGGCCATTTGAAGACTTCTTTTGTAGTTTTTTAACCATTGAAGTTTCAGCAAGCTCAAGGGAGCTTGAAGCCCTCATTGATTGAGGACATGTTTTGGTGAGCCTATGTTTGTTTTCTGTGATTGAATAATCATTTTTGGCTAATTGTTATGCTCTAAACACATTGGGACAGGTTTCAGAGGCTTTTGAGGACCTTTACAAGTGTTTTTTCCAAAGAGAAGCTCAGGGAAGCTTATGGCCACATGTAGAAGAGGTCATGCCCGGATGAGCCATGATCCGTTTTCAGAGTTCTATTAGTCATTTTTGGGGTTTTTATGTGTTCTGGTCTCAATGGTACAGTCTATTTTTCCATTGTAGTTGAGCAACAGCTTGTAAAAGAAATTTGACAAATTAATCCCAGAGAGCCAAGTCCATTGATGGAGGCTCAAGGAGATGTAGCCCGGAGGGGGGTGAACTCCTTTATCATGTTGTTATTGTTGTGAGTTTGATGGTTTATTTGCTGCAAGTTGTGTTGCTGTGTATTT
>SNQJ01S0009755.1:197237-208147 GCA_010110895.2 Picea sitchensis | reverse complement strand
CGCAGACTTTTGCCATTCCAGCGAGGACCACTTGGCAAACTGGAGGAAGCGACACGTCACCGGATGCCTAGGTTCTTCTGTTTTCCAGGTTTTTAGTTTTAATGTGTAATTGTTTTAGGTTTATCTGGACCACTGGCATCTGTCCTGGTTTCCTCCGAGCACGACAGATGTCTCTTTTCTTAATGTATTACTGTATAACTGCTATTTGCCTCCCACTTATGCTGGTTTCCGGATACCGACAACATTTTTGATGACTGTAGCCATGACTCTGTTTATTTTGTCAAAGTTTTGCGCTAATTTAATATAGCAGGTACTACTCCTTTTTATTTAAAAAATAAAAAATAAATTATTTTTTAACTAAAAACATTACTATTTCATTTTAATATATAGAAACTAAAATTACATCAATTCTTTATATATCCACAAATTTATTAAGATTTTGAAAAAAATATTTACCAAAATAAAATCTAAACTTAGCTACCTTCTTATAACTATTCATACTATCATGACATAAAAAAAACCAGACAAACCAGACAAAGCCTCCTCTCCCAACATTTACGTCTCCATGTCCTTTTCATTAACAGTTCCCAAATGCTGAGTTTCTTCAACTAGGTCAATGGTATTTGTTTTAGTACCTTACTTGAAACCTACTTATTAAAAAAGTTCATTGTATTTGGCCTTTTTAATTTAATATTTGTAGGTTTCATTGTATTTGGACTACCTTGGGGAAGCTATCTTTAATGATGAAGGGGACTACCATCTAATTTTAATAACTAAAAGTTAATTATTTTGTCTTATTATATTGTTTTTAAAATAAAAAGAATTACCATCTAATTTGAANTAGGTTTCATTGTATTTGGACTACCTTGGGGAAGCTATCTTTAATGATGAAGGGGACTACCATCTAATTTTAATAACTAAAAGTTAATTATTTTGTCTTATTATATTGTTTTTAAAATAAAAAGAATTACCATCTAATTTGAATAATTAAAAGTTAATTAGTTTTTCTTATTATATTATTTTTAAAATCAAATATTTTGTAAGTAAAACTATAGAGTTAATTTTGATTTTTTTTGGATTAATTCATTATTATAAATAAAATGGTATTACAAATATTTTGAAAATAAAATTTAATCTTTCTTGAGAAAACGATTTTCATCTACTTTATTAAAATTACAAATTTTACAAATTATTTATTCAAAAAATGTTTTAGGTTACATTCACTTCTCACCTCCAAGAGATATACAGCACCTGCCCCCAAGAGGTATACAATCAATCTTTCAATAACTGGGCTCAACCTCTTTCTGGTGAACCTGTCTTTGGTTTGTCTGGCGATAACGGGCCTTCCCTGCCCAAGAATAGAATAGCTTTACAGTATAACAACCGAGACTTAGAGATAACGCGGTAACAACCGGTCATTTTCCTCCGTCTCCTCCACCCGATCCTTCCCATCAGTGGTTTAATCCGATCAGCAGGCCACTTCTCCCGGGTCAGGTACTCACACTCGACTGTGGTAGGAGAGGGTATGTTTTAGGTTACATTCACTTCTCACCTCCTAGTTTTACAATAAAGGTTATGGGAATTCGTTCTTATTTTTATAATATTTATTTTCTTAAACACTAACACATTAAAGTGATAATTTTAATCTTTTAACTTGGTATTAATAACCTCTTTGTAATAATAAAATAGTCATAAATTTTTATAACATTACATGTGCAAGTCATGTGCAATTTTAAGTAATTTTAATGATATTGATATGTTTTTTAAATCAAAGTTAATCTAATAGAAAAGGTAACTTTTTACAAGCACTATTTAAAAAATAAATTAAAATTCACTCTCTATTTTTATAATGTTAAATAATATTGAAATATTATTTTTTTCTTTAAAAAAAAAAGAAAAAAAAAAACTATTTTCATCTAGAAAGATACATTTTGTAAATGCTTAAAGCATTTATGAAGAGTTATTCTTATTTTTTTCTCTTTCCAAACTAAAAAATGATGTTATAAGATAACCTCTATGAAAAACATATTTATGCTTTTACACTAGATGATCCCTAAGGGGTGGGCACACACACACACTCATGCTCTATTAAAAAAGTAGCAAAAAACAAGATATACATTGATTAAAAAAACTTCTAAAAAAAATAGAGATATGTAATGAAGAGTGTTGAATCTTCCCTATAGACATTAATATTCAGCTCGGTCTTCTTTAGAATTTTGGTCGTCATGAGAGTCCTCATTTGAAGATGGACAAATGGTTCATGTAAGACATGAACATCTTGATTTCTCTACATAACCTTGCACCTTCATCTAGCTATAGACCTTCATTTGATAGGGTGTCATTTTCACCATTAAATTCTTTGTAAAAATGTTGAAAGCATGCTGAGTTAAAAATGTATAAACAACATTTGATTTCATTAAATATTGGATTTAGGACCAAATTTGTCATTATTCTCTTGACATTCATCTAGTTGATTACTAATAAAATGTCACAAAACTTGAACTTTTAAGATACCCTTACATGCTCTTGGTTTTAAGAGTAATTTTAGGGAAAGAAGTTTTACAAAGTCATTAGATCCCTCTCCTAATCCTACTTAGAATTTGATAGAGTGGGTGTCCTTTAGATAACTAAGACCTCCTGCTCCATGTTTTGAGGGAGTACCTTAAATTAACTACACTCAAAGTAACCCCATGTGACAAATTTGTCAATAGGAACATGGATTAATTGTCTTGGAGAAGGGGTTTGTGAAATAGATTTAAAGTTTGAGAAAATCGACTTAGCTTGGAAGACACATTGAAAATGAGGTATATAGATATCTTCAAATATTTCAACATTTCTAGCTAGTTGGATTCCTTGTGATCCTATTTGAGGGAGGTCTTTGAATTCTTTGAGGTTCAATGCCACTTTTTAAGGCACTCTTCAACATAATCTCCTTGCTAGATATCCTTTTTCCTTGTCAAGACATCCATTTCATTCCATCCTTTCCTTGAGTACGAGTATAATATCGGTGAATGGCCTGTGACTTCTTCTTCATATTTACACAATACACACATGCTTGGCCCTAATCTACTCCTTCTCTATAGAATGCCCCAAGCAAGGTATTTATTTATGATTGCCAACAACTTGAATATTCTTGTCTTTAAAGGAGCTCTAATTTTCCTGATTGTATTCCATCATTAGAGTGAGTCTTTTGGGTTGTCTAAGGTATACATTGCTTTATGTCCTAGCTTTGCAGTGTAAATCCACAATTATAGATTTTTTTATCGGACAAATTCATCATCAAGATCTTTAATGTGAACATGACATAATTTTACTTTGTTTTTATATGTTTCCCAGTGAATATTGCCTTGGCCTTCTAGCCCTATTTGCTTTTAATTCTTCTAATCATGCTACCAAATGTAGGAGGATTATAGGGTAGCTGCCTAGGATACATTGAAGATACCTTTTTCTATGTAGTGAATTAATAATTTCTTATGGAAGTTTATACTTTTCTCCACTACCCACCGATGGCTCAATTCCAATCCTCTCCCTAGTCCCATTACCAACCTTCCATGCTAGTCGGTTCCCTATCAGTGGGAAGGCTAATAACACTACTTTCCATGGAATGGTTGAATTATTGATGCACTTGATTGGGTTCCTAATCTAGTCTTTTATTGCATTGGGTTCAATATATTTTTGAATAGTATCTGGTTCCATAGGCCCTCTTTTGATATAATTCTCCACACAGATGTGACTTCTAGGGATTTCCCAAAATGGGAGATGGTTTTTAAGGCCCAACATCCCATTTATTTTAGCTTGCCTATTGTTTTCTATTTTAATAAGGGAATTCCCTCTCTCTCCCTATTCCTAGACCAAAGGAATATGCATATTATTTTCCTAATTTTCTCTAGGATTCCTTTTGGGATATAGGCTAGAGTTTTCCAATAAAGAGGGATGGATTCCAACACATATTTGAGAAGTGCTAATCTTCCACCTCTAGAACGACACCTTTGTTACACCAGAGATCTAATATGTTCTCAGCCTTTGTTATCATCCATCTCCAGTCATTTATGCCATAATCATTTGGATTGATAAAAACCCCCAAGTATTTAAATATTTCTCAGATTTTAGAAACATTGTAAGGAAAGAACCAAAGAAAGAGTTTGAACTAGTTCTCCTCCAACCCATTAAAACAAATAAAGGATTTTTTAATATTGACTATAATACCTATAGTTGTGTAGTATATATCTAGGATTTGTTTTAGTTTAGTTTCATCTCTCCATGTTCCATCACAGAAGAGAAAAACATCATCAACAAAAGGAAGATGGTTAAAAGAGGGATCTTCCAATTTTATACCTTTCAAGTTACCAATCCTCTTTTCCTTAATTATATCTCTTCTAAGTCCTTCAAATATAATTAGAAAGAGTGGGGGTGATAGAGAGAATCCTTTCCCGTAACCCCTATATGGTTTGAAGAAAGTGAATGTTGAACAATTGATAAGAATTTCAAAGGATATTGAAGAAAGGCAACTTATGATCTAATTTACTAGTTGAACCCCAAACCCTACATGAATAATGATCTATGATGTCCCCTTCCACTTGATCATGATGGAGGATGACTTGGTAGCCTATATGACTCACGTAGGCTATAGTCAGTAAAGAAAAAGGGAGTCAGGAGGTTTATTTGATGTCACTTAGCTAGGAGATGTTATATTTCTAAAGTGACATTAAGTAAAAAGGTAATAAAGTAACTTTTAGATTAACACTCACTTAACATTAGTAAAAAGCGACTTTTAATATTTAAGTGAAAAGTAAAAGGGAATAAGGGTCATGTTGGATTAAGTGAAAGAGGAAAAGAGGCATCGAAGAATTATAAAAGGAGGGGTAGTGCTTCACTTTCCTCATTATGTTTTGGATTTATCTATTGTTGGGGTGCTTGTTGACAAAGTGTTCTCATATAGGTAATTTTATTAATAAGGAAAATATAATTTACAAACAAAAGTGAGGACTGAAAACCTACTTATCCTCACCTAAAGAAAGAGCTTGTTTATATAGTTCAACTCTAAACTAAAATATAGGAGAGCAACCAATCACATAATCACATGAGTATGATAGGTGTCATTTACATAGAAGTTGTGTGTCCTTACTCTAACAAACTAGAATAAACTAATTTCTAAAAACATTTAAACTATAAAATACTTAGACTATAGAAATTTAGGATTATGAGGCTAACAGTGCTCTTGTGAGCCAAGTTTTTCGTTGGGTTTTGGCATAAACCCTTCCATTTGAGTTTGGTTTCGGTGGTATAATGTCCATCCTAGCTAGACAAGGAGAAGGATCCATCCAAGATATTCAATTGAGCTTCATATTTTGGTTTGACATCAACTTGGGGCTGTATCAACTTGATTAGGATATTCGTGGAGCTTCCTTGAGGTGGATGGGTTCATCTTTTGTAGGGTCATGAGGGTTTGGAGGAGGATGTGAGGTTTTGTTGGGGGATCGATAGCCTTTGGAGGCTCGTTGAGGGTATCTTGAGGATTTTATCCATCTTTTTGCAGAGTCGTGAGGGTTTTAAGGAGGTTCGTGAACCCTATTCTTGGATTTTGGAGGTTCAATCTTCCCTTGAAGAGGTTGATATTGACTTGAGGAGGTAGTGTGAGGCCTAGAGAGGCCCTTGGAGCTAGATGACATCATCCTTGGGGAGGGTTTGAGGCTTGGTGTTAGCCTTTATTCAGTTTGGAGGAGGACACATCATCTCTTAAGGTGGTTGTGGCATCTTCCAGGTTTTTGGATTGAACATTGTTGTGTTTTGATTTCATTCATAATAAAAATTATATTGTTTTTATTGTTTTGTTCGGGGTTTCATTAATAATAAAATTCCCATGTTATCTCTTATATTTCATGTGTACTTGGATTGCATGCAATGTGTTTGAGGAAAGTCTATTAGTAGAATGTATGAAAATTGTTTGCAGAAAGTGGTCAACCAATTTATAACATAAAGAACATAAGTAATGAAAATTGTTTGACAAAATCACACAACCAAAAACACCTAATTGTACAACATAGAAAAAATATCCTAGCATAGTGTACTTGGGGATATTTCAGTGGTATCCGAGTTAGTGATCTTGTCATCCTGTGATTGCATGAGGCATTGATGGTGCCTAAAGACAAGGATTTTATCTCTTACAAAAGAATTAGAGGACATGGAGGGAAACCCTTCCCAGGATCAAAGTCATCAAAGGAAGAGGAAGTCATGGCAGATAGACGAGACCCTTTAGAGGAGAGTGTGCTTAGGATACTGAGTGACTTGGCAAGGGATAGAATGAGATGGACCATAGATAGGAAGAGATGGCTAGGTAACAACTTCAAACCCTTGAGGGTCTCACACAACTGGTGGGCAACATGGGAACCAACTTGATGCAAGATAGGCCATACCCAGTGGATCCCATGGAGGTGATAGGGTACATGTAGAGGGCAACCACAAAGGAGGTAGATCTCACATAGAGGGTAGAAACACCCATATTCCAGCACAAAGTGTCCCACATATAGGGAGAAGGAGGATGCTTAGGCCATTATTGCCATTGTTCCTTGAGGAGCAGGCTACATGATCCATATTATTTTGAGAAAGAAATGAAGGATGAGATATAATAATGAAATATACGAAGATATTGCAATAAAAACAGAGATACAATAATGTAATTTTTTTTATTAATGAGATAAATGTATAGAAACTGTAAAATTACAGAGTGAATGACTTGCTAGAATGGTGGGATATTATCTCTGAGAATATATGTGAGGGCTACGCTCATTCGCAAGAATATGATGATGTTTACAATAAGGATATAGAGGCATTTTTATCATAAAGATAATCCAAAACCCTAACCCTAGAAGATGAAACGCGAAAATGTTTGCGAGCCCCGATGGGGGTAGTTGGTACGTCAACTTCCCAAGGGCGTAACTTTTTCATACGATCTTCGTTTGGGACACACGATAGCTCGTTTGAAAGGTCTATCCGAGGACTACACATTTTGTTGTCAAACTTTGGTTAAAGCCTATAGTGTGACTATGGAGGGCCCAGAAAATGTTGTTTAAGGCCTCAAAAGTTTAGGACCTGAAAAGCTCTAGGAAAATTGTGTAATGTCCCTAGTTGTTTACTGCCCGAAAACTACCAAAATTTTATTCTTGTTATTGATTTCTGAGCTGGGTTTTTTGTTCAAATTTATATGTTTGTCGTTTCATTGTTTTTGCAGCAACAAAATGACATATAAAAGAAATAGGAAATGAAAGAGACAAAGCATAATACAAGAATTTAGTAAACTTCATATCTAACCTTATTTACTTAATTAATTGATCTGCTTACATGAAATATTCAGTTTTGGGACAGTTGGGTATAGATATGGAAATTGTGATCACAATAGCTCAAAATACATACAAGAGGAAGGGCTTGGACCCTCCTAATTCCCCAATGAAGGTGTTACAAGATCAAGTTTCTTCCCTTCTAGAAAATTTGCTCGTAAAGAGGGCTTAGTGCACTCTTTCCTGATTGAGGATAACCCTACTGAATACGACCCTCCAAATATGGATGCTAAACCCCTTAAAATCACCTCTGAGAGGTAGATATGGTGATGTTAATATGATAGGTACAATTGCCAAGATGAAACTTCACTGAATAGCCTCCATACAATAAGATCTTCAAGAACAGGTGCACCCTTCTTCAATAATCATGCCCAGCTCTAGAATAAATAATTGTGAAACAACTAGGAGCCAATATACTATGAGAAATGGCACTTGAGGGGTAATAATCAGTTCTATGATAAGAGAAATCCCAAACCTCTCAAGATTTCGCTAGATCTGACACTTTTTCCCCCTTTAGTGCACCCCTTTCCTATTGAAACTCGCCCTGGTAAGAAATAAATAATAGTGAGGGGAAAACCCTTCAACAAAGGATGAAAAATGGAGGCCTAGTGCTGAGAAACCATCTTGAAGTGGTCTTGGTGATAGATCTAACTCCTATCAAATAGATCGAACTCCTCCTCCAATATTGGTGCGCCTTGTTTGTTGAAAATTTCCAAATTTGTGCCCCGCTGGTACAAAACCACCTCTGGATACAACTGGAATGGAATAGAATGGAGAGGCGGGAATATATCACCTCCTTGGCCAATATTGGACCAGGAATAGAGGGATATTTCACCTCCTTGGTAGTCTCTAGGGTTTCTTGACTCAAAACCCTCAAAACGTAAGTTGCATAGCTCAATAGCACTCAAGAGTAAAATACCATCAATGAGGAGTGAGGCGCCCTCCGCTTCCTTTTATACCTCCACCATCTAATTTGTCATTGAGTTAATTTTTCATTTGCTAAGGTTACTATTTTATTTTTTCCTTTAAGTTACATATCCTTTTTCCCTTTTAAATCATGTCACTTTAATAATATAACATTAGTTCTCCTAGTGACATTTCCACACCTCAAATTCCCCTTTTCACCTTGGACTATAGTCTAGAGGGGTAGCTAGACTACTTAGTCCTCATGTGCTCATGTAAAAGAGAAGGGGACATTACAGTCTCCCCTACTGGAAATTTCTTGCCCACAAGAAATTTTGATCCAGCTTGGTGTAATACCTGCTCCTTTTCCCAAGTAGCATCTTCTATAGGAAAGTCCTTACATTTAACCAAATATTATCTAACTTCTCTACTCCTTAGTTGTTTCACCCTAGTCTCTATGATTTCTTCTAGAATCAGGAGTAGATTCCCTTCTTCATCAATTGGTGGAAATTTCTCATTGGCTATCACATACTGCCCTAATGCTCTTTTTAAGCAGGATACATGGAAGACATTGTGAATCTTACTTCCCGATGGAAATTTTAGTTCATATGAAACTTCCACAACTCTTCTTTGCACTTCATAAGGTCCATAGAATCACGATTTAAGTTTCTCAACACCACTCTTTTTGATAGATGATTTCCTATAGGGTTGCAACCTTAAGTACACCAAGTCACCAACCTCAAAAGTGCGCTCCACCCTCTTTTTGTCAGCATACAATTTCTGTTGTTTTTGCAAATTGTCTTTGAGCTCTCAAAGGATGTCCTAGTTAATCTGTATCCACTCCTTTTCCATAGGATCCTTGCTACCTCCGAACAAAATCGCCACAAAAGTAAGAGACTCATAATTCTACAAGGATTTGAAAGGGGACATACCAATAGAAATGTGGTGGGTGGTGTTGTAGAAATACTCACCCAAATAAAGCCATTTGACCCAAGCCTTTTGTTGTCCTGTTACATAGTTCCGAAGATACCCCTCCACCCACTTGTTTACAATTTATGTTTTCCCATATGTCTGTGGATAGTAGCTCATGATAGGGGTCAAATCAGTGGCCACCAATTTAAATAATTATTTACAAAAGATTCTCATGAATTTGTTGTCCTTGTCACTCATAATGGTCTTAGGTAAGTCGTGTAATTGAAAGACCTCTTTGAAGAATAATTCATCCACTTGTGATGTGTTGTAGTACATGGAGATGGAAAAAAATGATTGAACTTGGTTAAAAAGTCCACTACCACGAATATAAAATCATTACCTTGTGCCTGGGGAATACCTATGATGAAATCCATTGATATGCTTTCCCATTTTCTCTTCGGTATAGAAAGTGGTTGTAAGAGCCCTACTGGATGTGAATGTTCATCTTTATTTTGTTGGAAATTATTACATTCCCTGATGTGGTGCATGATGTCTCCCTTTATTCTTTTCCAAGAGAACCTTTCCCTTATTTTCCTGTAAGTCTTAAGAAGTCCTCGATGTCCTGCCACTGGTGAGTCACAGAATTCTTGAAGCACCTTTCTTTTGAATGAATATTTTGGAACTAGATAAATCCTCCCTTTATAATAAATGATATCCTTCATGACCCTATACCTGTCATTCTGTAGTTGTACATCCATCAACTCACATGCAAATTTTATTTTAGAATACTCCAATAATAGTTAGGACTTCTAGTCAACTGATATTTCCGTCATGGAATATGTTGAGGGTCTTCTTGATAAGGAATTCGCTACTACATTATTCTTACCCTTGACATATTCTATATCAAAGTTGTAATCTTGGATCTTTCTTACCCATTTTTGTTGCCTCTCATTAAGATCTTTCTGGCCCAAAAAGTATTTGAGGCTATTGTGGTCAGTCCTTACCACAAATTTTGATCCAACTAAATAGTGCCTGAATTAAGACAATGCATGCATTATGCCCAACATTTATTTATCGTAGATGGTATAAAGAAACTTAGGACCCCTAAATATGTGGATCTCACAGGCAATAGGATTCCTATTATTCATAATGATGGCCCCAACTCCTTCCCCGGATGCATCACACTCTAGTATAAAAGGTTGAGAGAAATCATGCAGGGATAGTACAGAGAAAGTACTCATCACTTTCTTCATCCTCTCAAATGTAACCTGTGCTTCATCATTCCAAGCGAATTCCCCTTTTATGCTTAGATCTTCCAGTGGTGTGCAAAGTTGGGAGAAGCCTTTGAAATTTTTTCTATAGTAATTGCAAATACCAAGGAATCCTTTTAGTTCTGTAATTTTATTAGAAGTGGGCCAATCACTGATAGCTTGTATTTTCTTTTGATGCACCTGTACCCCCTTTTCCCCAACAATGTGTCCCAAGTAGAGAACCTCGGTCATACCAATATCACACTTATATTCTTTGGCATATAAGGACTATTTCTCCATGATGCTCAAGATTTCATCCATGTGTCTTAGATGGTCCTCCCATTTCTTACTATAGATCAACAAATCATCAAATAAGACAAGTAAATATTTTCTCAATTTCTTGTTGAAAACATGGTTCATACAAGACTGAAAAGTAGCCGGAGCATTGGTGAGGCCGAAAAGCATCACAAGAAACTCATAATTCCGAAAGTGACATCTGAATGCAACTTTA
>SNQJ01S0009755.1:184472-197227 GCA_010110895.2 Picea sitchensis | reverse complement strand
CAAAACGTAAGTTGCATAGCTCAATAGCACTCAAGAGTAAAATACCATCAATGAGGAGTGAGGCGCCCTCCGCTTCCTTTTATACCTCCACCATCTAATTTGTCATTGAGTTAATTTTTCATTTGCTAAGGTTACTATTTTATTTTTTCCTTTAAGTTACATATCCTTTTTCCCTTTTAAATCATGTCACTTTAATAATATAACATTAGTTCTCCTAGTGACATTTCCACACCTCAAATTCCCCTTTTCACCTTGGACTATAGTCTAGAGGGGTAGCTAGACTACTTAGTCCTCATGTGCTCATGTAAAAGAGAAGGGGACATTACAGTCTCCCCTACTGGAAATTTCTTGCCCACAAGAAATTTTGATCCAGCTTGGTGTAATACCTGCTCCTTTTCCCAAGTAGCATCTTCTATAGGAAAGTCCTTACATTTAACCAAATATTATCTAACTTCTCTACTCCTTAGTTGTTTCACCCTAGTCTCTATGATTTCTTCTAGAATCAGGAGTAGATTCCCTTCTTCATCAATTGGTGGAAATTTCTCATTGGCTATCACATACTGCCCTAATGCTCTTTTTAAGCAGGATACATGGAAGACATTGTGAATCTTACTTCCCGATGGAAATTTTAGTTCATATGAAACTTCCACAACTCTTCTTTGCACTTCATAAGGTCCATAGAATCACGATTTAAGTTTCTCAACACCACTCTTTTTGATAGATGATTTCCTATAGGGTTGCAACCTTAAGTACACCAAGTCACCAACCTCAAAAGTGCGCTCCACCCTCTTTTTGTCAGCATACAATTTCTGTTGTTTTTGCAAATTGTCTTTGAGCTCTCAAAGGATGTCCTAGTTAATCTGTATCCACTCCTTTTCCATAGGATCCTTGCTACCTCCGAACAAAATCGCCACAAAAGTAAGAGACTCATAATTCTACAAGGATTTGAAAGGGGACATACCAATAGAAATGTGGTGGGTGGTGTTGTAGAAATACTCACCCAAATAAAGCCATTTGACCCAAGCCTTTTGTTGTCCTGTTACATAGTTCCGAAGATACCCCTCCACCCACTTGTTTACAATTTATGTTTTCCCATATGTCTGTGGATAGTAGCTCATGATAGGGGTCAAATCAGTGGCCACCAATTTAAATAATTATTTACAAAAGATTCTCATGAATTTGTTGTCCTTGTCACTCATAATGGTCTTAGGTAAGTCGTGTAATTGAAAGACCTCTTTGAAGAATAATTCATCCACTTGTGATGTGTTGTAGTACATGGAGATGGAAAAAAATGATTGAACTTGGTTAAAAAGTCCACTACCACGAATATAAAATCATTACCTTGTGCCTGGGGAATACCTATGATGAAATCCATTGATATGCTTTCCCATTTTCTCTTCGGTATAGAAAGTGGTTGTAAGAGCCCTACTGGATGTGAATGTTCATCTTTATTTTGTTGGAAATTATTACATTCCCTGATGTGGTGCATGATGTCTCCCTTTATTCTTTTCCAAGAGAACCTTTCCCTTATTTTCCTGTAAGTCTTAAGAAGTCCTCGATGTCCTGCCACTGGTGAGTCACAGAATTCTTGAAGCACCTTTCTTTTGAATGAATATTTTGGAACTAGATAAATCCTCCCTTTATAATAAATGATATCCTTCATGACCCTATACCTGTCATTCTGTAGTTGTACATCCATCAACTCACATGCAAATTTTATTTTAGAATACTCCAATAATAGTTAGGACTTCTAGTCAACTGATATTTCCGTCATGGAATATGTTGAGGGTCTTCTTGATAAGGAATTCGCTACTACATTATTCTTACCCTTGACATATTCTATATCAAAGTTGTAATCTTGGATCTTTCTTACCCATTTTTGTTGCCTCTCATTAAGATCTTTCTGGCCCAAAAAGTATTTGAGGCTATTGTGGTCAGTCCTTACCACAAATTTTGATCCAACTAAATAGTGCCTGAATTAAGACAATGCATGCATTATGCCCAACATTTATTTATCGTAGATGGTATAAAGAAACTTAGGACCCCTAAATATGTGGATCTCACAGGCAATAGGATTCCTATTATTCATAATGATGGCCCCAACTCCTTCCCCGGATGCATCACACTCTAGTATAAAAGGTTGAGAGAAATCATGCAGGGATAGTACAGAGAAAGTACTCATCACTTTCTTCATCCTCTCAAATGTAACCTGTGCTTCATCATTCCAAGCGAATTCCCCTTTTATGCTTAGATCTTCCAGTGGTGTGCAAAGTTGGGAGAAGCCTTTGAAATTTTTTCTATAGTAATTGCAAATACCAAGGAATCCTTTTAGTTCTGTAATTTTATTAGAAGTGGGCCAATCACTGATAGCTTGTATTTTCTTTTGATGCACCTGTACCCCCTTTTCCCCAACAATGTGTCCCAAGTAGAGAACCTCGGTCATACCAATATCACACTTATATTCTTTGGCATATAAGGACTATTTCTCCATGATGCTCAAGATTTCATCCATGTGTCTTAGATGGTCCTCCCATTTCTTACTATAGATCAACAAATCATCAAATAAGACAAGTAAATATTTTCTCAATTTCTTGTTGAAAACATGGTTCATACAAGACTGAAAAGTAGCCGGAGCATTGGTGAGGCCGAAAAGCATCACAAGAAACTCATAATTCCGAAAGTGACATCTGAATGCAACTTTATGTATATCCTAATATCTCATCCTAATCTGATGATAGCCATAGCATAAATCTATCTTTGTGAAGTAGACTACACCATGTAGTTCATCCAAAAATTCATCAATCCTAGGAATGGGGTACCTGTTCTTGATGGTTGTTTTGTTTAGGGACTGGTAATCTATGCACATGCGCATAGTCCCATACTTCTTTTTCACCAATACAAATGATGATGCAAATGGGCTTGATCTTGGTATGATATGTCCCATGGATAGAAAATCCTTGATGGAACTTTCTATATCATCTTTATGCTTCTTAGGATGCTTGTAAGGTGTGGTTATTATTTCTTTAGCACCCTTCTCCAAATCAATAATGTGTTCAAATCCTCTATCTGGCAGTTAACCTAGAGGGATCAGTTCAAACACCTTTTTGTGCTTATGAAGCATTCTTTTCATGTCAGGAGGATACTGTTTAGGCTCTCTATTTATTGTCTCCATAATAAAACATTCAACTGTGTAGGCCACCTCTTCACGCTTGAATATGGCATGCATCTTTTTGGTGCTCACTACTCTAGTTGAGTTCCTTGTCATTCCCTTGAGTGTGATCCTTTTTCCATCCCCATTGTTGAAGGAAATTTCCATGGTATTATAGTTGGTAGTAATAGGCCCCAAGGTGATAAGCTATTGGACCCCTAATATAATATTTATATCTGGAATGTCTACCACATAGAATTATTTTACCAAGGTGTACCTGCTCAATGTCAAGCTCATTTGGGGAATATATTTGTCACATGCCATAGTGCATCCACCTGCTACCTCAACAAGAAAACCATCAAATGGTGTTGTGGGAATGAGCCTCCTGTCTACCATAGCCACATTGATGAAACTATGTGAAGCCCCTCCATCAATCAATATTGTATCTCTTTTCCTCTGCACCACACCTTTCATTCAAAAAGTGTTGAATTTGGGTACCCCACTCATAGAAGCTATAGTGACCTTCTTGAGGCCTTCCTCATGTGGTGTGGATACTTCATTCTCATGTATCTTCTTAGCTTGTTTTTTTTTCTTATGACTCATGTATATATTATGAAGAGCTCCACTTTCCTCATGTTCACTATCTGACACTATCTCAATATAATGAATCTTCCCCTTACTCCAACACTTATGCCCTGGCTGCCATGATTCTCTACATGTGAAGCATAGTTGATTCCTTCTCAATTACCTCCTTGCAGCCTCATCCAATGGCCCCTTTCCCCTATCAAATTTCCTTGGACTTGTGAGTTTATTAATAACTGGAAGTTTATAAGTGAATTTGTTTTTACTGTTTGCTCCAGTCAAGTCCCTAGTGCACTCAATGACATCCTGTAGGGTTGTAGGATTGAAAGCCTTCACCCATCCATGCAAAGGATCATTTAGTTCCTATATATATATCATCAATAAATGAGACTTGGACATATCTGGAACCTTAACTTCCACCCTTTGAAAATATTCAATAAAATCTTACGTAGACCCTGTTTGCTTCATTTGCGTGAGCTCCCTGAAATGAAGCTCAAGATCCTCCCTGTCAAACTTATCAATGAGTCTCTGAGTGAAATTCCTTTAGGAAGTAATTTGTCCATGCCCTAATGTAGTTACCCCATGGAACCACCAATCATGGGCCTTTCCCAAAAAATGTAAGGTTGCATACTTGATGGAATTTTCTTCTTCCATGGAGTTCAGTTGTAAATACGCATCTAGATTTTGTACCCAAGTTGTAGCTGATATCTGATTGGTTCCATCAAAGGTAGGAATTTCCATCCTATTTTCCTTGTGTCCTAGTTCATTATCTCCCTGGTGACGTTACTTGGATTTATTTTTGAGTTTGATATGATAGAAATCAAGTAAGGAGACTTGTCTACTAAAGCCTACACTCATATTGTTATATTCCCTCTCCATTGTCTCCCATTCATCCTCCATAGTCTCCTGAATAAAAGGATTATATTCTCTTGGCTGAGATGTCCTAAAAGTAGGGAAGTAAAGTCTAAGAGTGGCTCTGCCCATACCTGGGACTGAGAGGGCATGTTTCCTGTATGGCCCATGTGTATGGATTCCTCCTTATTTCCATTTCCCCCTTGAAAACCACTAGCTCCATTGTTTCCTCCAAATATTGGTGCATCCTTGCCATGTTTTTTCTCCATAAAATATTGGAAAACAATCCATTGAGTCCTGGCCTGCTCCTCCAAAAGGGATATCATTATATCCTGTACTTTAGAGAATTCCATCAAATATATTTTAATATATGTTTTTCCATTAGATGAATGATCCTGCATTTCACCCAAGTGATGTTGTAGTACTACTTGATTGTTCTGTAGAGTATCGAAAACCCTTTCGTCCAACAATGCTTACTCTGATTCCTTATTCTCTCCCATACTGACCTCTTGATTTTCATACTCAGAATTACCTTTAAGTGGTTGTCCCCCACGACCTCTTCTTCTGGGCATTGAAATAATCACAGGATCACGAAGGAAATTCGCTCTGATACCACTGTAATGTCCCAAGCTGCTTGATGCCCAAAAACTACCAAAATGTTGTTCTCGTTATTGATTTATGAGCTGGGTTTTTTGTTTAGATTTGTATTCTTGTTTTTTCCTTGTTTTTGCAGCAACAAAATGACATATAAAAGAAATAGGAAATGAAAGAGACAAGGCACAATACAAGAATTTAGTAAACTTCAAATCTGACCTTATTTACTTAATTAATTAATCCCCTTACATGAAATCTTGATATATGGGGCAGTTAGGTGTAGATCTGGAAATTGTGATCACATCAGCTCAAAATACACACAAGAGGAAGGGATTGGACCCTCCTGATTACCCATTGAAGGTGGTACAAGATCAATTTTCTTCCCTTCTAGAAAATTTGTTGTTGAAGAGGGCTTAGTGTGCTCTTTCTTGGCTGAGAATAACCCTGTTGATTATGTCCCTCTAGATATGGCTGCTAAACCCTTGCAAATCACCTATGTAAGGTATATCTGGTGATGGTAATATTATAGGGTCAATTTCCAAGATGAAACTTCATTGAATGGCCTCCATACAACAAGATCTTCAAGAACAGGTGTGCGCTTCTTCAATAATCCTGCCCAACTCTAAAATAAATGATTGTGGAGCAAATAGGAGCCAATATCCTATGAGAAATGACACTCCAGGGGTAATAATAACTTCTATGACAAGAGAAAACCCAAACCTCTCAATATTTGGCCAGATTTGACCCTTCTTCCTCCTTTAGTGCATCCCTTTCCTATTGAAACTCGCCCTGGTAAGAAATAAATAATGGTGAAGGGAAAACCCTTCAACAAAGGATCAAAAATGGAACATTGGTGCTAATAAACCCTCTTGAAGTGGTCTTGGTGATAGATCTAACTCCTATCAAATAGATCGAACTCCTCCTCCAAGATTGGTGCGCCTTTTCTGCTAAAAATTTCCAAATATGTGCCCTGTTGGTACAAAACCTCCTCTGGATAGAACTAGAATGGAATAGAATGGAAAGGGAGGAATATCTCACCTCCTTGGAAAATCTTGTACTAGGAACACATGGGTGTTGCTCATCCTTTCTAGTCTCTAGGGTTTCTTGAATCAAAACCCTCAAAACTTAAGCTGCATAGCTCAATAACACTCAAGAGAAAAATACCATCAATGAGGAGTGAGGCACCCTCCTCTTCCTTTTATAACTCCGCCATCTAATTTGTTGTTGAGTTACTTTTTCATTTTCTAAGGTTACTATTTTAATTTTTCCTTTAAGTTACATAACCTTTTTCCCTTTTAACTCACATCACTTTAATAATATACCATTTGTTTTCCGAGTGACATTTCCACACCTCAAATTCCCCTTTTCACCTTGGACTATAGTCTAGAGGGGTAGTTAGACTACTTAGTCCTCATGTTCTCATGCCAAAGAGAAGAGGACATTACAAAATTCCATGGTGGAAACCCTTGTTTTGTTGATTGGAATAGGTCGCGTGTCGTGATTTCCACCTAGCTCAAATCCTACACCCTTAGAGGCGATGGTATCATTAGTCGAGGGACCTTGGGAAGCTTTGTTGAATCTGAACCTTGGTGAGATTCTTGCCTCGTTGAAGAAGCTTCCATGCTTAGATTTTTGAAGGATTTTATGAACCAATCTGGCTGCATGATCTGCACAGTGTGGGGCCTTTCTGTCGATGAAGATGCATCATGAAGAAAATGAATGGATTTATCATAAATTGATTTGAATGGAGTGAGTGTAGAGGCACCCCTGTGGGTGCAATAGGAATATCTTGGTTATCTTCTACAATATTATTGATATGTACTTGCTGGATATAAGGGTCTTGGGACGGTGTAGTGGTTGCAATGTCCTTCCTCTTTCTGACCAAGTTGTGAAGAGGTTAAATTTTGGAAGTGTGAAAATATTACTTTGCTGTGTTTGTTTTGTACAATAGTCAGAAATACTCACAGTATCTGTGGGATGACCCCGAGTAAGAATGGCCCCCTTAGGAAGCGATGGTATCCATTGCGTCAGGACCTTGGGGAAGCTTTTGTTGAATACGAACCTTGGTGAGATTCTTGCCTCGTTGAAGAAGCTTCCATGCTTAGATTTTTGAAGGATTTTATGAACCAATCTGGCTGCATGATCTACCTGAGTGTGGGAGGACTCTGTCGATGAAGATGCATCATGAAGAAAATGAATGGATTTATCATAACTTAGTTTGAATGGGTAGTGTGGAGGCACCCTCGTAGGTGCAATAGGAATATATTGGTTATCTTCTACAATATTATTGATATGCTTCTGCTGGATATAAGGGTCTTGGGACGAGGCTGTAGTGGTTGCAATGTCCTCCTCTTTTGACCAAGTTGTGAAGAGGTTAAATTTTGCGGTGTGAAATATTACTTTGCTGCACTGTTTTGTTTGTACAATAGTCAGAAATACCTCTGGTATCCTGTAGGGATGACCCCCAGAGTAAGAATGACGCTACGTGGTCAAGACTCATAAAAAAAATGATGCCTCCACATATATGGTTGGCCTAATAGAACATCACCGAATTCGAGTGGGGAAACATCACACAATACCTCATCCTTGAAGGGATTGATGCCATATGACAGGAGACACTGTTGGCTGCCACAAAGATCGCATCCCTGGCGGAGCCATTCGATGTTGTATGGTTGCGGGTGTGGTGTTGTTGGCAAATCCAACTACTTGACAACCTCTGTTGAGATGAGGTTATTTTGGCTTCTTCTATCAACAATAAAATGCAACGGGGTCCCCTTCACCCACATCTATGAATGGAAAATGTGATCCCCCCCCGAGGATCCTATGGTTCTTCTGGTTGGATTGTTGTGGTCATGACAGTAGAAGTGGGTTCTACATCAATTATCTATCTCCTTTTATTATTGTCAAAATCAGAGTCTGAGTCGGGGCTTAACTCTGTTTTTTTGAGCTTGGCTACCAATGAATGTTTCGAGCGACATTCATCAGTGTTGTGCCAAGGGATTTTATGGAAGTCACACCACTTCCCAGTTTCCTTTTTTGTCTTCTCGTTTCCCTTCTTTTCTTGTGGCTTCAATTGGTTGTCTTGAGGTTGATTGTTTTGTGACTTAGGGTTTCCTTTACCATACTTTGGTTGTTTCATATTTGTAGACCCGTATTCGTGCTTGTTCTACTGCTTAAATTTATGCTCGATTTTGATAGAATATCTATAAGAGACTCCCAGTGATGAGATGTCCAAAAAATACATTTCGGTTTGGATGTACTTGTGTAGAGCCCTGTGTTATTTCAGAACAAGATGCCATTGAGAGTCTTTGATACCCAGCTTGGTACGCAAGGTATGGAAGGTATTTTTGAACTATGGAACTATTTGGTCCCGCTTTTGATGCAGCATGGTCCATCTCTTGTATTGGTCATCATAGTTTCTCACAGGGTAATATTGCTCCTTGACCGCATCCATAAAAAATCCCAAGTGGGATTAGCCCCAAATATTCTAGACTCCTCTTCGAAATTTTTCTCACAGTAAGTTTCCCACCAATGTTTGACATGGGGGAGAGCCTTAAGGAGCACAAATGTGATATTTTCTCTATCGGAAAAATTGTGAACAAAGAAATAACCTTCGAACAAAATTAACCATTCTTCAAATACGAGAATATGAAAATTTACTTGTACCTTGAATCGGGTAGTGTCTCCAAAGAGACTACTTGACGAAGATGTGCATGTTACTATCAAAAATCATTGAAGGATTTGAGAAAAATTCTCCAACATCTCGTTCCTCTATTGTGCAAGGGATTTTGCGAGTAAGAGCTTGATGGGATCTTTTGTTCCCTCTATTAGAACTAGAAGTCACACCTATATTGATGTAGGTGTAAGCCTAATACCCATCATTATTTTAATAATTAAATAAATTTTATGGTTGGTGGATCAACAAGAAAGAGAAAGAAAGAGGGAAACATACTCTCTGTAGAGACATTCCATTGGGCATGGAGTCATAAACATCATAAAGATCAAAGGCAATCAAGTTGCATACTTGACAAAAGGGTTATGTAATGATGAACAAAAGAATGGAGTAGATGAAACTAAGAATAATATTCATCAAGCAGTGATCCTCCCTGCAAAATGAATTAAAAGAATACTTGAACATAAATCATGAAAGGAGACAATCACTGCAAATCCTTTGCAGCTCGTGAATTCTCCTACCCATGGAAAACCGTTGATATTCAATACCCGCAATATATTCAAGCAATAGGATGAAAAAATAAATGGAAAACAAAGAATACAATATGATAAACAAATCTCATGAAAATTTAATGGTAGAAAATGTGATTACAAACATTCCCTCATGCTTACAAATAAGTAGCTAAACTGCTCCTCAAGCTCTCTCCTCTCTTGGAACATGAAATAAACCCTTTCATAAAAATAAAAAAATTATATCTATAGTGTATCATTCTTTCCTAATCTAAATAGGTCAAAGTCCAAGTGGTTGCATTGGATTCCCTTCTGTCTAGGAGCTGCTACAACAAGGTGAAACAAAAAATCCACCTAGCTCCTATTTTTTTGGATCTTGTCTATTGTGATAAATGTCATTTGAAACAGGTCATGCTGCTTGATCTGGTGATAGAAAACATGTCCCTCATGTACAAATACCTCCTAGGAAACCATTTGAACCCTCTCGGACATGTGGTGGGCCTCCTACAACTCAGATTTACCAAACTATTAGAGTTTGTAGCGCAATTGCAGGATTCACTGCAAACTTTCATGTAGGTGATGTTTTCAATGTTTCTCCCAAACGATGAACTGGATCGGGATGGTTTTTTGTTAGCAAGTCAAATACATTATGTTTCTCCTCCACAAAAAATTTCAAAAAAATCCAGATCGTATAATTCAATATATGATAAAAATATGACTTTGTTGCTTACTAATTTTTTGCAAGATGTTTTAATTTAGTAGTTTGCAATGCCTCTACAGGATGCGTTGCGAACTTTCCTGTAGGTGTCATTTTGTCTTCAAATCATATCAGTTGCGACAAAAAATGTGCAAGAAACCTTAAAAACCTTTGTTAATTCCCGCTACAACCTCAGGGTGTCTTCTCCACATCTTCTCACAAAAAACCAGGCATCCCACTCTATGAAATGCTTCCTTGAAAAATGGTTCAGAATTTATAAGTTGCAAGTCATGGGGTTTATCCCTGAAAATTTATCCCCCGTTTTGAACCTTCTTACCTTGTTGACTATCCATGATAGTTGTTTGAAAACCCTTTACCCTTTTATAACAATTTTTATCATATGTATGATGAAAACATGAAGATTTAGGTTTTTTTATTTGAATTTTGCACAATTTAGGATTTTACTGAATGAAGTATTCATGTACAACAATAGTGTGAGAATGAAAGGAATGCAAGTAGGAGATGAGAGGAAAGAACAAAATCCTAAAATGGATGAGGCTGTAACCAAGCAAAAATTCGTGGAAATTCTATGTAAACAGAGGATTCGCAACGCGAACCTTCAGTTTGGAGTGCACAATCAAGTTTGCAACACGCTATATCCAAATTGGAAAACCTACCTCTTGAAGCCGACATGAAAAAATGATGAATAAGTGGTATTGAAAACACTAAGATACCCTTTGCCACACATCCAAAGCATAATGATATGTGATTAGTGCATGAGGTACTTTCTTGATTCACTACGAACTTTCAGGTGAGTTTGCAGCAGGTCGACTTGACATGTGTTTTGACCCTCAAACAGTTAAATATGGCATAAGGAACCTTTGTACACCCCTTTTGAGACAAGACACGTGATAATGATGAGTTTTAAGACCAAGGGTGTGACCAATACTTACTCCTATTTCTCTCATGATGGTGACCACTATCATGACACCAAGACTCTTTCATGGACTAAGGTCATACTTATTTACTCATGAAAGAATCAAACATAATTTATTGACTTAAGACATGACTCAAAACCTAAAATAAAAATAAAAATAAAAACCCTATGACTCAAACCTTGAAACTTAAAAAATTTGACCCCTATACATACTATGTGCTAACACCCTTGTTCCTCTTCTCTTCTACCATGGGAGGTCACTTGGGATGGTGAGAGCGATTATCCTCAAGGGAAACTAGCTCAAGACCCAACTCTCTATATCCTGACCTCGTCGAGGATATGCACAAGAAACGAAAAGGAGTAGCATGATTTGATACCATTGATCTAGATTATTTTGAGAATGAAATGAAGGTGGAGATATAACAATTAAATATAGAGATACAGTAAGCACAATTTTTATTAATGAGAGAAATGTACATAAATTGTAAAATTACAGAGTGAATGACTCGCTAGAATGGTGGCAACTTATCTATGAGAATATATGTGATGGCTAAGCTCATTCACAAGAAGATGATGATGTTTATATTGAGTCTCTAGAGGCATTTTTATCATAAATAAAATCCAAAACCCTAACCCCGAAAGATCAAATTCCAAAAGGTTTGCGGGCCCCGATAGGGGTAGTTGGTACATCAACTTCCCAATGGCGTAACTTTTGCATACGATATCTGTTTGGGGGGAACAATAACTCATTTGAAAGGTCTATATGAGGACTACAAATTTTTCCATCACACTCTAGAAAAATCCTATGGTGTGACTATGGTGGGCCCATAAAATGTTGTTTAGGGACTCAAAACGACCTCAAAAGTTTAGGATCCAAAAAGATGCAAGAAACCTGCCAAGGTGGAAACCCTTGTTTTGAGCCAGTGGAATAGGTGGGTGGTCACCAGTTTCCACCTGGATCACTACAAGAGCACAAGGGAAACATAGTCAAGATGATTATTTTATCATCTACTTCAGGGAGTATCAGGCGTTAGGGGAAGATATCCAGGAAACCATGTCTTACCAAGACTACTGCAACCTCAAGTACATGAACATGCCTAGGGAATGGAATAGAGTAGAAAAGAACCAAAAAAACTATGATATTATTTGTAAGGTTGGGAAGTTGTCTATCCCATCTTTTGATGGATATTCTAGGAGCACAGTCAGAGCTTGGGTACAAAATGTGGACACTTACTTCGAACTTAACCCGATGACAGAGGCAGAGGCAATTAAGTTTACCACCCTACATTTGGATGGAGAAGCTCATGAGTGGAGGTACCATGGGTTAGTGAAATTAGGGCATGCCAACATCACATCATATGTGGAATTCACCTAGATTTTGATGGAAAGGTTTGACAAAAAGGATCCTGATATACACTTCAGGGAGTTGGCACAATTGAGACAGACAAGCACACCAGAGGCATACATCACGAAGTTCCAGAGAATGGAAGTCATGGTGACAAACAACTCTGAGAAGAGTTTGGTGATTCTATTCACTAAGGGTTTAGTCAAGCCCTTGAAAGGGTGGGTGAAGGCCTTCATGCTAACCACACTACATGATGATATCATGAGGAACCAGGACATGGAGGACATAGTCCCCAAGAAGGCACCATTGAAACCCTTTATTCCACGGAAGAGTAAGGATATGAAGCCTTTACAGAATCCATGAACAGAGAAGGATAATATGGATGAGGAGACACAAAGGGAGCTAAGGAGGAAGCAAC
>SNQJ01S0009755.1:163351-178299 GCA_010110895.2 Picea sitchensis | reverse complement strand
GATTACAGGTTGTTTGGAACAGGTTGGTGCATGGTTGATGCACTTGTTTATGTTGACAGATTGATATCTGTTGAGGATTTTTGCCTCATCTCAGTTGGTGCTGAGAATGTAAGCTGAGTCTTGCATATAGATCTGGTGATCTTGTAGAGTTGTACTCTATTTAGTTGTTGCTAAAAAAACCCCAGATTGAAGTCCATAATAAAAAGAAAAATTGTACATACATCTTGTGTTCTTTGTGTTCCTTGTGGAGATGATTTGTTGATGATATGTTACTGATATTTATTTACATATAACTGATTATAAATGACAACAATGAGTAATGAGAAAATGTTGAATGTTAACTAAGGAGTTTTTGTGCAAGAGAGAAGTTTTGGGAAAAAGATCCCCACACTCATTCACCCCCCCCCTCTGAGTGTGGTAGGTGTGTCCAACAAGAGAGTGGAGGATGAGGAGCATAGCGATTCAAGAGTACCTGGTCAAATGGATAAATTTTCTCATAGAAGATGCCACTTGGGAGGGAGAGCATATCTTACAACATCTTGGTTTTGAGTTGCTTGAGGAAAAGCTATCTCGGGAAGGGAGGACTGTGATGTCCCCTTCCACTTGATCATGATGGAGGATGCCTTAGTAGATTATATGACTCCCGTAGGCTATAGTCAGTCAAGAAAAATGGAGTCAGGGGGTTTATTTGATTTCACTTAGCTAGGAGATGTTATATTTCTAAAGTGACATTAAGTAAAAAGGTAATAAAGTAACTTTTATATTAATAGTCACTTAACATTAGTAAAAAGAGACTTTTAATATTTAAGTGAAAAGTAAAAAGGGAATAAGGGTCATGTTGGATTAAGTCAAAGAGGAAAAGGGGAATCGAAGAATTATAAAAGGAGGGGTAGCAATTCACTTTCCTCATTATGTTTTGGATTGATCTCTTGTTGGAGTTCTCTTGTGAGCCAAGGTTTTCATTAGGTTTTTGCATAAACCCTTCCATTTGAGTTTGGTTTTGGTGGTGCAATATCCACCCTTCTAGACAAGGAAGAGGATCCATCTGTGATCTTCATTTGAGCTTCATATTGTGGTTTGACATCAGCTTGGGGGTGTATCAACTTGCTTAGGAGATTTGTGGAGCTTCCTTGATGTGGACAGATTCATCTTTAGATCTCTTGTCATAGGTCCAAGATGATGAAACCTTATTTACTTCTTTTTTTTAAGTTAGATGAAAAATTAATATCAGTTGGTTCTTTTTAGCTTGAATCATAGGTTCCTAGTAGATTTGACTAGGTTAACAAAGTATTTCTCCAACATCTAATTAGGATTGATTTTGAATGGGATTGAGGATTTGCATGTCTCTTTGGCCATCTAATAAAACACTAGTTGTTGGTCAAAATCACCCAAGTTTTTATTTTGACTTGATATAAACTAAGAGGACATGATATTATGAATATATATAGACTCTTAGCCACACTTACTTCACTAATATAATAATTCCTTTAGGTGGGAACTACATTATATGGTTCCATGTGTATTAGAACATTTTCCTCTATTTTATTAAGAAATGATTCTACTAGGGGGTCTGTCCTGGTTGACATACCCTAGCACTTACCTCTATTGTTGTGAAGTTAAGAGCCCCACCCAAAATAATGTTATATTATTTAAATTGATCTATGAGAAAATAATATTTCCTAATATTCAAGTTTATTCCCATAAGATGCATAGAAATAAATGATACTAAAATATTCCCCCAATGCTAGAGAGTATATCCCTACTCTAATACATGAATAATATATTTTTGAGTTAGTTAACATATAGGACCTATTATTCCACCTTGTTTCTAACTCCCCTAAGCTAACCTTGGAGTTGATACATAGAAATTTCTTTCCCTTCAAGAGTTTTTTTTATATCTCCTTGAATATTTACACCCCCCCCCACCCCCATATTTTTCTAAATAAGAGTAATATTAGGATTGTGTAGGTACAAAAAAATAAATTGGGCTATTGTTTTGGATGCACTACCCAAGACCTTGATGTTAAATGACATCATGATCACGAGAAACCCTTACTAGGGCCTCAAGTTGCTCTAAGGTCCCTATATAATGTATTTTAATTATCATGTTGTATTTTTTTCTTGGCTTGGGAGTGGGATAATGAGATGTGTAATTTATTCCTCTGGAGGAGGGGAGGAGGTTCTTCTACATAAGGCCTCCCTCCATTATAACTTATGAAAGGATCAAGGATAGCTACCCTAGAGTGAAGAGGGTATCTTGGATACTTAATTATGATAGTTCTTTCTCTTCCAATATGATATGTTGCTTCATAGGCCTCTACTAAATTTTATTTATCATCCATTAAGTTTTTGGAAGCACTAGATTGCCCATAACCCCCTTCAAATTTTTCAAAGGAGAATATATGGAGAAAGAACTGTCTTACCTAGGGTTGGTTCCCTTTCCACATAAGGGTTTATAGTTACTATCCTAATTAATCTAGATCATTGTGTCTAGGAATTAATTATTTTCTTTATAATGCGCCTCCAAAAATGATGGAAGGGGAGTAGACTTACCCAGTTTTGTAGAAGGATGTGGCTCTTGATGGATGCATATATGTGTTCCCTTTTCCTCTAGAACTAATATTTGCACTTGTGTGTTGATTGTTGAGCTTGAGCCATTTTGTACTTTAGCCTCATCCAATTGCTTGACACTCTTTTGGACTAGGTTTGAAGAGTTCTAATCATGATCTTTTTGTGGAGAAGTCAATATTCCTTACACTTGGAGAACTTCTACTTTACCCTTTCTCTTCCATATTCTCTTTGTAAATTTAAGATTACAATCAATTTCTACATGGTGATATGAATGGAATCACACACATTGCAAGGAAACTCAAATATAGTATAGGGTTTGACAATAAATTTTTTGTCTAACCTCCAGTGATATTTCATCTACCAACCCCTCTCTATGGTTAAATTCTACCAATATTTACGTAATTGATCGATAGGAAGAGTGCATATAGCTCTCACATGAGTTCTTCACCTTGTTGACCAATATCTTATTATGTTCATTCATAAAGGGGCTTTTTAAATTATGAAAAATAAAATTAATATATTATAGGTATTACAGGGGGGATGTAGGGGTATAGGGGGGTTTATAGGTATTGAGGATTATAAAAATGGATATCTACTAAAAGTTAGAGATATCTAGTAAAAATAGGGAATTGTTTTATTGGAAAGATGTATTGCGAGGGGGGTTCAACAAAGGGATTTTAGGAGATATTTATCAATATTTAGTGAACTTAGGGGTATTCTTTAATATCCCATGAACACAAGTGATTTTTCACAGGTTCACTAAGTGAAGGCCCCGTGAGCTATCATAAGATTCTGGAAAGTTTTCAATAGAACTCCCAATCTCCTTGAAGATGTCCAAATACAAGAAGTCCAAGGGTAGTCTTGATAACTTACTCCCAATCTCCTTGAAGATGTACAAATACAAGAAATACAAGGGTAGTCATACTAGTTGTATGAATGATTTCTCTACCCTCAAGTTGAAATACGAGATCCATATTTGTAGATACAAAATTGATTTATCCCACCACCTGTTCTTAGCCAACACAACATCTACATCTTGATTGGATCGGAAAATGAAGGACATCCACCCCTCTACCAAAAGATGGTACTATAGAGTATATTGAGTTGTGTATCCCATAATTTCTTCAAACTTTCCTTAAGGTTATAATTTGAAATGAGCTATCTATAGAAGTGACCCATAAGAGATCTGTTTGTTAACCCGATGACTTGATTCGCTCTTATATCTTCTCCTTGGATGAGGTTAATCCTCAACTTCTTTTTATCACACTATTTACCTTTGGAATGCTTGTTTGACAAAGAGGATTCAATATTTTTTCCCCTAAAACCTCTCCCTTCAATATTAGAAAGGATATTAGAGAATGGATCATGTTTATTCATGACTATTGGCTCACTGAGCGGAAGTTCATTGAAACATTGGTTTCGTTCCTCTAACCTATCAAACCTATTAACATAATTAAAAAAATCTGAAACTTCATCCCCCAAAATTTTCTTACCTTCATCAAGAGGTTTCATATTATGCCGAGGGGATAGGGGCTTTGAATTATTCCTTGAAAAAATACCTTTTGGTGTCATTAACTTTGATCTTGTGGCCTATGAAATCTAGGTCTTATTTGGGTAGAGTAACTATGTTTTAGAGATTTGATTTGTCACTATCATGAGCTGGTTCATAAAATATAGCACAACCTTATGTATTCAACCCTTTTCCCTATATGATGAGTTTGGATGGAGGAATCCTAATGTTTCAATATCAACAAATCCAAATCCAATGTTATCTTCTAGGGGTTTTAGACTAGTGGGACTAGTGACAGGGATGGTCGCCTCGTCTAGCTTGTCTTCAGAGTAGTCTATTTCTTCCTCATACCTATACATTGATGAGACCCAGGCTTGTGGAAAATATATCCAATCAACCTTAGACTCCAATTATTCCACATCTATTGAAATACTTGAAAAATATACAATTTACTATGTAAAATTATTCCATAAATTAACTATGTAAAGTATTCACTGTATCTTAATATCTCATATTATAGTATCTTTCACTAATAGTTTATTTTTTAACAATATAAAAATGTGTATTCGTTGTACTTTCATATACAATTGACTATATTGTTATTTTTAGGATTATTGTTAAAAACATTCGTAACAAAAAAAATATCGTTTTTCTTGCTTTGTTGATTTTACAAAAATCTTTGACACATCCTTAGTGGAAATATTTTAAATTGTGTGGAAGAATTAATAATTCCCTTTGATATTTTAATTTTTATTAACTCTATGAACACGTTATTTCCAAGATTAAGACAAGTGAAAGTTGGTATGAGGAAATTGATTGCAATATTGGAGTTAACCATGGTTATCTTTTATCCCTAGCCCTTTTTGGAATTTATATTGATTGTTTGAAAATTCATTGTAGCTCTTTGACTTAGCCCTACATCCAAATACAATTTCATAAGTCAAATGGCCTCCTTACAAGCATGACTAGTTTCCATCTACTTTGTCCCTACAATGGACAAAGTGACCACAACCCATTGCTTTCACATCCAACTCATTTCTCCACCAAATAGTCGAAACACATATCCATTGGTATATAATCTCCTTCTATCTACATCTCGTGCCCAATTAGAATACAAATACCTTGTATATCCACTAAGTGTCTACTGAAACATTGCTATGAAAACAAGTGGAATATTTAGAAGTACCTATTCAATGTAGCCCAAAGTTAACATACAAGATTAGACATGAATTGAATCAAGACTCCCACTACTTAGGAAATTTTTGGTCTAGTACAAACCATAACATACATGAAACTTCCCACTGCACTAGAAAAAGGAACATAAGCCATATCCTCCATCTCTGTAGGCGTTTAGGACATTGCTTAGTTCAAATATTTGTTCCAATAGAAATATGAACACTCAATGGTATGCATTATTCCATGCAAAAACACTGTAGCATAAAGTTCACATACTTACTTTGAATCAAAGATTTATGTTTTCTCTCTCTCTTTATCTCTAGTCTTAAGATATATTTTTCTACCCCCAAGTCCTTCATCTCAAACTATGATGAAATCTAAGACTTGAAATCAAGAATCACATCCTTACTATTACCAAAACATAACATATCATCTACATACAAAATGATAACAAGAAAGTGACCGCCATCTTGTTTGTAATACACATAGTAATTTTATTTGGATCTTATAAATCCCAATCTAAACAAAACATAATCAAACTTTTGGTACCACATTATGGGAAACTGTTAGAGACCATATACATACTTTTTTAATTTGCAAATCAATGACTATTTACCATTTTCAATGTAGTTCTCTAGTTGTGTCATATAGATATCATCCTTCAAGTCACCATATAAGAATGTTGTTTTTACATCTATTTGTTCTATCTATAAATCAATAAAATGTTGTTACAAATAACATAAAATTGATAGATGTTAACTTAGAAACTAGTGAAAAAATCTCACCAAAGCCTATACCCTCAACCTAGGAATATCCTTTCACAACCAATCTTTCATGTACTTTTGAACACTACTATATAAATCGATCTTCTTTTGAACACCCATTTACATCCAATGTTTTTTTATCCATTAGGAAATGGTGCCAAGTCCCATGTATCATCCTTTCTAAGTGTGACCATCCCATCATCCATGTCCAATCTCTAGGGCTCCTTATTTTCCATCTACATTACCTCTTTCACAGTTCTAGGCTCATCAATGTTAGAAAGTAAAGAAAATATACATCCAAAATGAGACAGACTATAATTAAACATGTCTAGTTTCCTTCTTTACTAAGTGGACCTCCTTAAAGTTGAAGTGGAGTTTCTTCCTCCTCTTCTAAATTATCTGAGCCCTCCTCTTATTCATTTTCTAGTTCAACATTCATGATCTTGGGTGGTAGTTGAACCACTGACTTCTTCTCACCCTCTCTTGCTTGCACCATTGCGGGGGAAGACTTAACTTCTATGAAAATAACATTTATTCTATAAAAAAATTCCTTACCACAAGATCCCAAAGATTGTATGCTTTCATTCTAATGCTATAGCCAATGAAGATACATTCATTTTTTTGTTATCCGACTTCGACTGATTCTCTTTAGACACACAAGCATATTTCTCAAAACCAAAGACACAAAGATGTTGAAGTGAGGGATTCTTACCCATCCAGATTTCCATAGGGGTCTTATCAACAATAGCTAATGTGGGACACCTGTTAGTCAAGTAACAAGTAGTATGAACCACTTCTTCTCTAAGTTAGCTCAATTAATCATACTCCTACCTCTCTCTGGATCAATGTCATGTTCATCCATTTTGCAACTCTATTATGTTGAGGGGTATATGGAGTTGTATTATGTCTTTAAATGTCATTCTCCTTACAAACTTATCAAACGTTGTATAACAAAATTCACTCCTATTATCAATCCTCAACACCTTAATCTTCCTACCAATTTGATTTTCCAAGATATCTTTAAACTCCTTAAACTAAATAAAAACCTAAGATTTACTTATGAGAAAATATACCCATGTCTTTCTAGAATAATCATGAATGAATGAAACATAATACAAAGCCTTAAAAATCAAGTGAATTTTAATAAGGCCAAACACATCAAAATGCATTAAGTCCAACAACCCAGAAGATTTGTGAAAACTAGAATAAAATTGAACATGGTTCTATTTTCCATATATGTAATGCTCACAAAAGTCAAATTCAATTGATCAACAAGTTTTTTTTTCCTAGGGCCTGTAGGCCCTTCTCATATATATGGCCCAATCTCTAATGACACAAAAATTTCCTTTCTACAACTAACTTGCTTTATGAAGAAAGCACTCATTTAGGTGCCTAGAAAGCATGACCGCCAGAACTAGATATAGGTTTTCATTGCGAAGGTGTATATTTTACACATCTCTTCATTGAAAAAAATGAAGAACTATTACACTGAATGGTTCACACATCAAGTTGAAACAAAATTACCACACAAACACCCTTAGTGAGCACCATAATTCCTTGGACCATATTACACTCTTTATCAGAGAAAACAACCTATACACTTGCATCATTAAGTTTACTTACTGATAGTAGGCTTAGTGTCAAACCTAGAATGTGCAAAACTATATTGATCCCATTCACTCTGCCATCATAGAATTTGATCAAGACTCTACCACGACCAACTATGTTGAGAGGAAAGTCATCATTGAGGTATAACAGCCCACCATCATATTTTTCATACATTGAAAACTAGTCTCGATGGGAATTCATATGGAAGGAATATCCAAAGTCTATCAACCATGCACTTTGAATTATATGGGTTGCAAAAGCTGAAACAAAGGCATATCCACCACCCTCTTGAGAAGATTTTTCAAACTCATCATTAGAATAACCATTTTCCTTCTTATTCTTCTTTCTCTCTTCCTTCCAATCTCTTTTGAATGCTCGACCTTACCATAGTTCCAATGTTTTACCTTGAACTTTCTAAGCGAATTAGATCTCCCATGAGATTTGGATCTATGTGCTTTCCTCTTCTTTCCTTTCTCCTTCGATCTTCCATGAACATCCAAGTACTCATTAATGGATTCAAAATATTTCTAGCTCACTCCTTCTAAGAGTAAAGTAGACACAACCTCATGAAGCACCAATTTCCTTATTGTTCTTCCAATGACCATTGCCAGATTGTCCCATGAATCTGGCAAAGAACACAAAAGAATCATACAATGATCCTCATCAATATTCACTCCAACTAATATTAACTAGGTCATAATAGTATTAAATGCATTTAGTTGTTCAACTATATAATCACCATCACCCATTTTCAAGGAAAACACCTTTTTCCACACAAAAAGATTAGCTAGGGATTTCCTAATACAATTCCCCAAATTTTCCTCATTAATTGATTGAATAAATATTTCTACATCCAGATACTAGGACCAATCACACAAGAATAACTACAAGGAAGTTCTCTCGTTTGGTTGCATATGAGACTAAATGGATTCTTCATAAACATTCAATAACAACAAATCAACCAAACAAATCCTGATAAGGCTTCTTGCCTTTATATCCAACATTACCCAGTCTTCATCTTTCATAGCATAGGGTTTGGTTCCAAATACTGCAACCCATATATCTCAATCTATGAGAAAATCCTCTATCTTGAGATTTTATAGCTCAAAGTTAGTGCCATTAATCTTCTACATATATAATCTATATATGCTCACCATTTCCCTGTGACATGGTTTCCTTCTTGGTAAGCTCCCACTCAAACCAAGATTCAATCAAAAAACCTTGTACCTAACACGTTGGATGCATGGATATCATGATTTGATATCAAATGAAAGGAAGTAGAGGTGTGGAATACACTTCATACACTATTCAATGAGAAACGAATGTGAAGAAAACTTAAGAAACACAATTACAATAATAAACAACACACAAATATACAACCATTAAACAATGATTTCATAAGGAAAACCCTTTTGGTAGAAAAACCCCACACTCCAAAGCACACTCAATATATTATCCAACAACTAACAAATGGTTCCAATACATTACATATGAATTCAACAGGGGTATTCAACATCATAAAGATTTCGGTGAAATTCCAGTCGCACAACAACAAGTAAAAAAACTCTTTTCAAAACCTTCCACCCAATAACTTAATAAATAAACCTAACAAAACCACAAACCTTTTATAATATTCCAAATCTTGTAGCAATAAACTTATTACATATTTTCTATCTTGAATTTTCCATTGACCCAATTTATCATTACTTTAAAAACCTCCATTACTTAGAATCATCTTTAAATTTGAAACAAATTTAAAGAAAATACATAAAACAAATATATTTCCTTCGATATTGATACCTTATAACATATTATATGTAATATGTTATATAACATATTACATTCTCCTAATACAAATTTGAATGTAATATTCAAATTCAATTCATATGAGACATCCAAAGAAATCATTTTTATCAATTGAAATAGATATGTAACATGAGTAATATTAACATTAACATAAATTAATTTTCAAAAAATGGATAAAAAATTACATATTAATTTAAAATCTTAGTTTTAAATTTATTAAACATTAAAATAATTTAAATTCTAGAAATGTATTTTTTTTTAATTTTTTATAACATTATAAATTTTACACTTTGATCATAAAAGTGATCACCTCAAACATAAAGAAAAGACTTAACATCAAATTTGTCATCTCCAATAACATTATTATGATTATAAAAGACTTTGAAGCCTTGCTATTTATTTGTTGTGTTTATCCTCTTATCCATCATCTAGAGGGTAAGGTCTTGATGTGACACAGATTTTGGAATATGCCTATGAATATTTGTATATGCTTGTTGGCCCTCGACCAAGTTTTGAGGAAACATTGGTCGGGTTTGACCACTTGTGGACTTCGACAGGTTGGTCGAAGATGGAGTGCCCAGGCGGAGCTAAGATCGTGGGATCTCACTTATTTTGTGGACCCAACAAGGGGTTCATTAGGGTTTTGTATTAGGGTTTTGGGATGTCGGCCCATGAGTTTACCCATGTTTAGGCCTTTTTGTAAGGGATGTAAAAGTATATATAGGAAGGAATGTAATGTATAAGTAAGTGAAGTGTTCTTACTGCAAGCAATGTAGTGATGGGCTAAGTGCGAGAGACAAGTGATGTGTATGTAGATAAGTGCAAGTGGCTCTGAGTTGCTTCGTGCAACAAACTGTTTATTTAATGCTCTATGTGAGTTGGCTCTGTGCCTTGATCTGATTTTGGGAAGGTGGATCTGGTTCTTAGTGCGCAGATCACCTGTCCAGTGCGAAGCTTGGCTCTGTGTCTTAGTGCACAGGAGCAAATGAATGTAAGAGATTGAAGAATAATAATAGAAGAAGAAGTAGTTGGTGGACGCAGCCCCACACTGAGGTGAACCACGTAAATCTTGTGTTGATGAGTTTCTTTGTGCTATGATGTTTATGCTTTGAATATGTTTAGTGCATTGAATGTTATGAATGCTAGATAGATCTATGGATGCTTAGTGATTTATTGGTGAATGTTATATCTGATTCAGTGCTATGTGCTAGATGGTTAGAGATCTTGATATTTAGTATTACTGCACCGAACTGTACTTAGGGTTTGATCTGCGATGTGAACAAGAATAATATATTAATGAATGTTGTTCCTAAGTACTCTACGAAGTGTTGTAATCATATATTTGTGTCCCAACTTGGTTATAGACACCTGAGTCTTGTAACCCCCCTGCCTCTACCACGGGTGAGACTTCGACTTCTTTGCATGTGTTTTCGAAAGGGTTGGTAGTTAGGGTTTTCTTGGTGCATTGTTGAAGCGTTGAACCCTGGGTCTTCCCCTATGCCAACAAATGGTTCCATTGTTGGGAATTGAAAATGTGATTGCTGGGAACCCAAGTAAAAGAAAAGATAATCTTTGTGCGTAGATCTGTTGTTGAAGTGCGCAATACTCTACTTGACTTGGGAAACCTTGTGCTAAGAAAGAGATCTGATCTGAAGAAAGGAGGTAAGATTTTAAATCTTTGTATTTGATAAGAGTAAGTAAAGTGAAATTTTTATTTACGAAAGCATGCATCTAGGTACGTTTGATAGCATCTGTCCTAGTCTGAAAGATAGCGTATAGTTAGAAGAAAGAGTTGATCTGAATAAAATTTATAGAACTAGAGAAAGATATGTTATTCCTATGCATAGAAATAATTTTTGGACTAATAAGTGGATGCAGGAACCTAGAAAGAATTCTTGCAGATTGCAGGTCCAGCACTGTAATCCTAGTGCGCAATACACGAAAAGTTGGGAAAAATCTAAGAGAAAGAGGGGATTGACACTATGTTATAACTGTAGAAGATCGAGACATCTTGCTAAGGAATACCCCGGTGCAGGTCCTATTTGTATTTATTGTAAAATTGTTGGTCATAAGGTTGAGGATTGTCCAAGGATGATTTCTAAAGTTGAACAAATGAACATGAGTCAAGAGAATAAGAGCATGTCATAAGATCAGAAAGAAAAAGGATCAGAGAAAGTCTACACTACATTAGTACAGTTAAAAAAAGCAATGAATGATCACAAAGATGTCATCTTACCAGAAATCATGAAAATAAAACAACACATAGATACAAGAATAGGAGACTTCGATATAGAATGTACCTTGGATGAGGAAATACGAGTGAATATTATGGCAAAAAGAACTTGGGAAATTTTGGGAAATCCTACTGTGGTACCTTCATTGGGAAGAATAGGTTTATTTAAAGGAAAGATGATAACCATGTGTGGAAGAGTTACTAATGTAGCTGTTATAATCCATGGAACACAAACATAAGAAGAATTTGAAGTTATTAGGTTTGTTGAGAACAACGCCCCTTTCCCACTTTTGTTAGGAAAGACTTGGATAGAGAAGGATCAGATCAAAAGGAAAGTAGAGGGAGAAGCTACAGAAAAGAAAAAGCAAGAACTAAGGGACTTCATAGCTAGAAAAGTAGATCAACTAATAGAAGAACGAGAGGATAAGTGGAAGCAACATAAGGCAAGAGAATTAGCTGTCGGAGCGCAAGAAGGTTTGAAGGACCCATCCATGCAAGAAGAAAGTATATCCACCCAGGAATCAGTAAGGGAAGGGATATTAACTTCGAACCCTTTGAGAGTACATCAACAACGCGAAGTCACTATGATAGGATAAAATAAGAATAATAATGGGAAGAGAAATCCAGAAACAATTAGAGAGACTCAGATCACAGGAAAGAAGTCAAGGAGGCTCAGTAAGAAGAAATCCAAGTTATAAAAGCTACAAGGAGTTATAGAGAAGACTTCGCAGGAGGCAGGTTTGTAGAATTTGAACCTCGCCGGAACAACAGAACCACGCAGAATGGGACTTCGCCTCGACGAAGCTATATGACCATTGGAGGTGCCTCGATCGTTAGAATGAAGTTTCAGACGGATAGGAAACACATTTATGGGTGAATAGACCGTGTTTGGGACGTTGAGACCATGCCATAACGGACAGATTCACATTGATGGAAGCAGTCCTGCCCATTGGAAGAATTCATTACGATGCTTGCTTATTTAACCCATTCGATGCTACACTGGGACCACTTTTCACCATCCGTGATTAACGTTGCTAAAAGAGAACTGATTGTTTGTCGAGCTGTGATTTCAGAACTTAGACATTGCCATCTGTTTGCTTACCCCGTCTATCCGTTCTCCTACGTCGACCTATCCGTTTAAAAGAAAGAATGTTGGACGCGCAAGATGAGTTAGAGAATTCCATCGAGGAGGTTGTTAGGAAGTATATGGCTGATAGAGGTATCTTTGAAGGTGTTCAGGCATCATCGACCAGGGGATTGCAGCCATCCCCTTCGACCGCATGGTGATCTAGCCATGATAACCCTGCAACTGAGAAGCGAAGTAAGCATCGCGACAACCTGTCCAACACGAAGAAGATCCCATCGATCTTACCAGATGATATCCCACCTTTGGATGGAGTAGTCAACCACCATAACATTCCACAAGACTTTGAGTACACATTGATCACTGCGTACATCCCAAAGGGGATACACATAGTTGGAAGCCAGTTGAGCCAGATCCCATCCTTAAAGAATAATGATTTCAACCTTGGAGATAGAAAGAAGCTCGCACCACATAAATACCTGATGAAGACAACTGGGAAGAAGGCTCACATAGTCTCCCAGCCTTGGACAAAGGAACTCACGYAGTCCACAATATTGAACGTCATGAAGATCCCTCATTTTGGCCGACATCAGGAGGTTAACACTTGCATTAAACTCCTCTTGTCGTGATATCATGGAGGATACCTGTGGCTATATAGGTGCATTACTGTGGATCTGGCGTTGATCCACCTGATCATAAGAATGAGCATGTAGGAACCCGACCCTCAACAGTTATACCCAGGGAAGGCTTCAGACCTCTCCCTGACACAACACATTAAGGAGGCCTACGATGAAGTTGAGAAGGGGAAGCGAGGCTACAACATATATTCTATCCAGGATGGCGTAGTGCACCTATATTTCCAACTTATAGCTGGAAATCTTGTCAGAAAGAACCTCCCCACACATGTCACCGGGTTTGTGGTGGACCTCACAGGGAAATGCGTGGAGGGGATGAAAATGAATTGGGAAATCCACCTCGTTAACAAGCTGGAGAAAGAATAGCACAAAGCACATGATAAAGGGTATGAGTTCCATTTCAGCTAGTTGTTGGTGTTGATCACATTTGTCACTTGGCAAATGCCGGAAGGAGATACCTTCTCGGATATTGAACCGTCAGAGTCGTTGTCCACGAGGTTCTCCATTTTATGGTACACAAATGACATGTCCAAGCAGTGGCAATCAAACATAGTGTTCCACGCCTACTACCAGCAACTGAAGGTTTCCATTGAATCGTTCCCTCACATGACATCGCGAACCTTGCACCAATACAGACCATTAGCTAAGTTCCGCGTAGATCGACATTTTATATATATCACTACATGCAAGGATGGGAGCAAGGAGGAATTGCAGTCCTATTACAAGATGACCAACAAATACATGGAGGAGATCATGAAGGAGTGGCCGATAGAGTTCCTCGTACCAGTTGATGATGCATAACTCTCCGATACTGATATCATAGGAATCCCCTTGGTCCCTCGGGTCGAGCACGTTGGATAGAGAAGTGCGAAGAAGAAGAAGAAAAAGGAGGAAGTTCAGGATGTACAGACTGATGAGGAAGACAATGCCTCGGAAGAAAGTGGACCTAGTTCTCCCGCAAGAGGAGGAGGAGACTAAGTAAATCAAGAAGAAGGAGAAAAATAAGGAGAAGGCGAAGCTACACCGCCAAAGGATCCCCCTACCAAGACAGAAGAATAGAAGAAGAGGAAGTTTTCTCCATAGAAACCCTCGGCCAAAAATAAAACCCACGTCAGTAAGTCCCATATGGAGGCCACACTCATGGAGGATGACATCATCCATTCCACAGAGAAATGGAGGATGTGTCTGAGGACCTCTTTCATAGATATGGCACGAAGCAAGAAGAGATGTATGCAAGAGTTGAGAAGGAACTGAAGGAAATACAACGATCCATTCAATTGAGCCGCACAGTACCTATTACGCCTTCATCATCAGAAACCATAAAGTTGGGGGATGATCCAACCCAACTTCGAAGACTGGCAGATGAAACAAAGGATCAACTCTAGAAAGTTCAAGAAGAAAAGGAACATGCTACAAAATCCCTGAAGAAAGAGAAAGAAGAGATATTGTAGAAACTACGAGTTGCACGGTACTATGTGACCGCTTATGAAAATGAGAAGGATGAGTTCTGGGTGATGGTCGAGGGAGACAAGGCGAAGATACAGAGGGAAAAGGACCATTT
>SNQJ01S0009755.1:117301-139147 GCA_010110895.2 Picea sitchensis | reverse complement strand
CTAGGATACTAAACTAACTGTCATAATACAAGAAGACTATACCCATGCACCCAAGCAACAATTCGACAAGACACAAGGTGACATCACTCAAACTTAAATTGTGCAACTGACCGAAGGATTATTGTTCCTACAAGGCAACATGGGTGGTGAACAACTATGACCAACCACCATTTCCAATTCGACTTAAGGCACAAGGCGCATAGTAAAAGATCAACTGTTAAACTATTAATTGTTTAGCTAAAAACTTAATAACCCTCAACCATTAATCTTGCACAAGATATTAGACTAATTTCCAATAAACCATAAACTATTGACTATTAATCATTATGTCTAAGTGTGAATGAGTGATCTATTATCATTGCAATGAATCAAGTAATCTATTAGCAAGCAATTAAGCAATAATATATTACCATAGAAACATTTATTCTATGGTGGCAAAAGTTAAAAGACTAAGATGTGAGATAGGTAATGAATAATCAATTTAAAAGTAGTAAGGATCACTACCATCATTGAGACCATATCTTTTAAAAAAATAGATCATCATTTAGCAATGATTCATTGTCTAGCAATGCTATCTAACTAAAATACTATCTAACCAAATGCTACATATTAATAAAGTAGCTACCAAACAATGGCATTATTGTCCCACCATAATTAGCTTGCTATTAAATAGTATCATTGTCTATTAAGTATTCTCCTGGGTTCTATTAAATAGTATCACTGTCTATAGTTGTCTAATAAATACACGATAATGTTGTCAAAAATCATTGTCATTTAAAAGATTTCACGGTGTTCCAACATATATAAATTCATTACTAAAAATCAATAAAACCATAACTAACATGCCGTGTAAAAACGATAAAGGCGAAATTGAAACTCTCAACAATTGGATCTCTGCCCAGCAATCCCTATGTAAAATACATTTTAAAGGTGGATTTAAAATGCTAAGATAAATGGCTCGTTGCCCAGCAAAATCGTTGCCTAGATTCGTTGTGGTTAGAGCATATAGACAGAGCATAAAAATTCAATGTCAGACAATGTAGATTCGTTGAAAAAGGAATGGGTCTACCATATCATGCTGGAAATTATCACCAAAAACGTTGGGAAACATCCAAAAACGTTGGGATTTAGCACGAGAACGCTGGGAATTATCAAAAACTAAAACCCAACGCATATATATCATTATCATTCTCTGTTGGGAATATCAAAAACTTAAAAACAAAATGCATATATATCGTTATCATTATGTGCTGGGAATATCAAAAACTTAAAAACACAGACATGTAATTGTTATCCTTTCAATAAATATATAGTATAATTTCATTGTACAGATATTAATTTCGGTCCATTCAATGTATAAATTAAGTGTATAAAATCGCTAACTAAAATTGATATCACTACGCTATTTAATAATGATATTTCTTCCTAACACCTCTAACAAAGATGTCACTATCTGATAATTTTATCTAATAATGGTATTGTAGTCCTTCACCATTTAACCACACTGCCATTAGCATGTAAAATCGCAATCATCATGGGTAAATTCGCAGTCAATATCAATTAAAAAAAATGTTGTTACTAAATATTAAATTGCAGTCAAAAGATATGTAGCTCATAGTCAATGATATTGCAATTGTATTGTTTAAAGAAAAGCAGATAAGTTACCAAAGAGCACAAATAATATATGTGTAAATCGCAGAGTAAATACCTGATAAATATGACATAAATATATATGAATCTTAGAGATAAATAGTTGATGTTGTTGTCATTTAAATACATGGAATTGCAGAGCCAATAAATGTTAACGCTGTCATAAATATATATGAAATTGCAGAGGTAAAATCGCCATTCCCTGGGAGAAATAATTACACAAAACACAGAGGTGATCATTAAACACGTAGAGAGTAATAAGGCTAATCACTGGGAGAAGTAAATAAACAAATACGCAGAGGTTTTTCCAATCAAGCACTGGGTAAATCGTGAAGTAAAAGTTGTGTAGAAAATTGTTGTGTAATTGGAAAGGAGCCTAGATGATCTGAGGTTAATCAACACAAATGCAGATATTGGGCCTTCAAAACTCATAGGTTATCATCACAAACACAGAGTTTTATCAATCCAAAACACAGAGATTTACCAAAGTTTAAGCAATTAAAAACGTAGAGAAAATCGGATTTTTAATCAATCAATACGTGAAGATACTCATTTACAAGAAGGTGCAAGGATCAAAGATTAATCATAAGAGAAAAATGCAAAGATGAGTGAGGGTTAGATAACTAGGTGAAATTTATCCTTCACTTATTATCCATGCACAAGAATGCATGGCATTTGAATCTATAGGTCTTTAAACACCGGAGTGACGATCGTTGATTCGGCTCCTGGCCGAATACTTAGGCATGGACTAATAACTAAAGGGATAAGGGATGAAAGATAAAAACCCAAGTTTTTCCTGCGTAATAATCAATAAAAACAAAAGCAGATAATTAAATGCAATCAAAGGTTGGGTTCGCCATGGGAAATCAAATTAGAAAACAATGATCAAGGGGATTACAAATACCGTAGGAAAGCAGGTGCAAGAAAGCTCATGGAAATGAAATGTTCAACTGAGAACATAAAAATAACATTTGTAAATTGCATTCATTGCAATTAACGACTTTAAAAGGTGTACCTTAGCCAAACATGAACTCTTTGAAGTTGTTGTCCCGTTGCGTGCTCCATCCATCTCTCACTTGTCGACTGATGTGACCTCACCGGTACCTCCCAACCAACGTTATGGGTACTCTTCTTCCCTCTGAGCCCCCCAAGCCACAAAGGGGCCACACACACAATACCAGAAAACTGTTATCACCCAGCTCGCCTCGCAAGGTCAAGCTACCACTGGTTACCCGAGATGGGTATCCCAACTCCCACAAGAGAAAGTTCAGTCAAGGAAAAATTCAGCAGTGTAACATTACGCAAAAATATGAGATCCATAGTCCTCCTCCTCCATCCTTTTTATAGAGTTTTTAAGTAATTAATTTCCCAAATTCTCATTAAATTCCTTTTTCATAAATTTTAATTAGGAAAAACCTCCCCTGTACACATGTCACCCATCCCCTAGTTGCACCAGAAAATCAATTTTATTAATTAATTAAATATTCCTATTTTCCTCACCCACCTAAAAGCATTCCTAAAAACACTCCTTGGTGTCCCAATATTCCCTTACAAATATTAATGACTTACGCCTTACTTAATTCCTTGTTGAGTTCAAAAATAGCAAGTTCCCAAGGCAAGATTCCTTACTAAGTTAGACATTCATCTTTTTCTTTATGTTTCCCCTTTTTTCTTAAGTTTCTTATTTCTTTTAAGTTTCCCTCTTTTTCCTTTTTAACTAAAAATAAATTTAGTAAGTGTAGATAAAACAACCATTTACCCTGTTTTCTTTTTAACTAAAAATTAAATTAGCATATGTAGATAAAACAACCATTCCCCTTTTTTTTTAATTTTAATCCTCCATTATAATTTGATTTTAATAAATTAATTTGAATTTCTTACCCCCCTTCTTGTTACATGTTTAATTATTATTATTATTATTTTACCACATGTGCTACTTAGACCTAGGTTTTAATTTCTCTAGGTTGGGCGACATTTTTATTAGGGAAATTGTTTTTAAATCTTACTTATCACATCAGTGATTTTAAGGTCATCTAGGTTTATTCACTTACCAGTTAAAATCACGATGTGCCCTTCTGGACGCACTAGGTGCTCCAAGGGTATTACTCGCCTCTTTCTATTTTCATTGTGCGACGTGCCCTTCAGGACGCACTACGTTCCCTTCAGGACACACAACGTGCTCCAAGGGTGCCACTTGCCTCTTTCTGTTTTCCTTGCATGACATGCCCTTCAAGACACACTACGTGCTCCAAGGGTGCCACTCGCCTCTTGACTGACTTTGGTAGACATCAAAAACCCTTGGATTCAATACTCCGCCAGGTGATCTTGTGGGAGACTAAGGGCCTCTAAGGAATAAGGCCCCTGCCTTATTGCGTGCCCCTTAGAATCATCATGAGCGACTGTCACAGTCTACCCTCACGACATCGCGGGTCTTCTCGAAATAGGTAATCGTTAACCTACAGTTTGAGCCACGACGGGAGTGCTATTAGGCGGTGGCAGGGATGATCCCACACCTCTCCCTCAAAGACTTTGGTTGTCATGTGTGACCCCTCTACTCCACATGTGAGTCTGGTTAGCAAGCTATTGTCAGCCTGCATCCATCAACGAATCATGCCAGCAATAATAATCATGAATCCATCATCCATCTAATCATATGTACATATGTCACATCAACAATATTCAACCCAACAGTCCATTCCCTGACTCGATCCAGAGTCTAAGGGATTTCATCGATGCCTCTGCATCCTCGAGGTCCAAAGTTCTGCACACTCCAGAGAACCCAATCAATAGCACATATCTATGTCAATACAACAAAATAACATATCATCATATTTATAATGCCTCGTAATCATAATCAAACGACCAATAGTATAATAATCTGGATCACTTGCAAGCAAGTGTCCTCAAAGAATAAATTCACTCAGTGCACGCAAAAGAGGGATGTTACATACACCCCCTCTTGTTTGAAACTTTGTCTCAAAGTTTCACAGTATATAAGTGTCGAAATAAAGTGTATCACAATGTCATAAGTCTATATATCAACAAAAATGGAAATTGTTGGCACATATCATATGCGTCCTCCTAGGTCGTAGAGTGCGAACTATAGTTGTCCCACTGGACCTTGACCTGATCTATTGTTCGACGCTGCAGTTGTCGAATGTGATGGTCTAGGATGCGGATTGTCTCAGCCGTGAGCGTACCCTCATCCGATACCTGCAAGGTACTCAATTCAAAACATGTGTAGCATCACTAACATAATGTATCAAACAGAGACGTGAAAGACATCATGCATATCATTCAAGGATCAGGCAAGGCTAGTCAATAGGCCACGGCCCTCTGTTTTCCACAATCTCGCAAAATCCCACGAACCTAGGAGATATTTTATCACCCTTTCCAAACTTTATCGAACTCTTATGCAGTTTCACTCGCAAGAATACTTGATCGTACACATCGTAAATACAATCAACATGATGTGCATCGACATAATTCTTCTTTCAATCCTGCGCTTCCTTGATCCTTTTTCTTATAGTTTGTGCTTGATATTCCATTTCTTGGATCGCTTCCAGTCTAGTCAGGACCTTATGCTCAATCCGATCCCAACTCAAGGCCTCTGAAACGATTTTCTGTAAATAAACTCAAAAGTCACCATCTTAATGGTTCTTTGATAACGATTGTTATATGCGAATTCTACCAGTGGCAATAATTCCTCCCAATGCTTCTGTTGGTCGATCACGTACATGTGCAACAATTCCTCCAATAATTGGTTTGTTCATTCGGCCTTCCCGTCTATATCCAGGTGATACGCAATACTAAAGTTAAGTTGGGTTCCCAAGGCCTCTTGGAAACTAGCCCAAAATAGTCCAGTAAACATTGATCCTCGATCAGATATAATCCTCTTAAGCATGCCATGCATTCTCACAATTTCACTGATGAAAAATCTAGTTATGTTAGGTGCCTGACACGTAATACGTACAAGAACAAAATGAGCACTCTTCATCAGAGTGTCAACTACCACAAAAATTGAGTTGTGTCTCCTTGCCGTCAGTGGAAATCCAACAATGAAATCCATCGAGATGACCTCCCATTTCAATTTTGGAATATCGTGTGGTTGTAGTAATCTTGTTGGATATCTATGTTCAACCTTCACGTGCTGACATTCTAGACATCTTGCCACATAGTTGACTATGTTTTCCTTCGTTCCTTTCCAGAAGAATAAGGGTTTAAGGTCTGCCATCACCTTCGTGACTCTCGGGTGAGCCATGTACACTGCTCTGTGAGCCTTGTTTAGGATCAAACTACTCAACTTGTCGTTGGGCAGTATATAAATTCGACTTTAAAATCTCAAAAATATGTCATTGTCCATATTAAATCCTTCAAATTTGTACCATTATTGTGCTTTGTTCAATAAAATCCTTGACCTCTTTGTACCAGTCATCATTGCGCTGTAAAGTTAGAATATTTTCATTTAGATTCGTCAGAAGAGGCATCACTGAAAAGATGTGTGGTATTTGACTCAATGCATCCACCACTCTGTTCACTATCCCTTTTATATAAGTAATCTCAAAATTGTACTCGCTAAGCAATTCCGACCAATGTCATGGTTGCACGTTCAAGTCGCTTTGTGTAAATGTGTTTTATAGTCCACATGGTCCATTCTTAGTTCAAATTTCGTCTAATAAGGTAGTGTCTCCAAAATATTAAGGCATAAACAATGGATAACAACTCCAAATCGTGCGTCGCATAATTCTCCTCATGCCTTCTCGAATTTCTCGAGATGTAAGCGATCACTCGACTATCTTGCATGAAGACTCTGCCTAAGCCTTCCTTGGATGCTTCAATGCATACCAAGAATTTTGCATCCATGTCAAGGACCTTTAGTATCGGTGCCATTGTCAACAACTCCTTGAGCCTCTGAAATGCCTTCGTTCATTTCTCGGTCCAAACAAACTTCTTGTTCTTCTTCTACAATTACATAATCAGATTTGCTATCTTTCATAATCCCTCGACGAACCATTGATAGTATCTCGCTAAACCCATGAAGTTATGCACTTCCGGGACATTATTTAGCACAAGCCATTCTATAATAGCCTCGACCTTTGCTGGATCCACGACGATACCTTCATCGGAGATGACATGCCCTAAGTTGTGAATCTTCGATTGATAAAACTATAATTTAGACAATTTCCCATACAATTTGTTCTCTCACAAACACTGTAGTACCAAGAGGAAGTTTTCGTCATGCTCCTCCATCGTCTGAGAGTAAATCAAAATTTCGTCAATGAATACTTGGACGAACTTGTCCAAGTAGTAGGAGAACACCCCATTCATCAAACTCATAAATAACCTAGGGTTGTTTGTCAGTCCAAAAGGTGAAACAATAAACTCATAATGTCCAAACCTCAACTTAAAGGCAGTCTTAGGGACATCATTCTCCTTGATCCGTAACTGGTGATACCCTGATCTCAAGTCAATTTTCAAAAACATTGTTGCACCCTTCATCTGATCAACAGATCATCAATCATTGGCAACGGATATTGATTCTTGATCGTTTCTTTGTTCAATTGACGGTAGTCAATGCAAAGTCTCCACGACCCATCCTTATTTCATATGAATATAATAGGCACACCCCATGGTGACACACTTGGACGTATAAGTCCTAGGTCCAACAACTCCTTCAGTTGCATTTTCACTCATGTAACTTTGGGGTCGACATTTGATAACGCGTTCATGCTATCGGTTCAGTTCCCGATTTTAGGTCGATGGTAAATTCCTACTCCCTCTCCAACGACATCCTAGGTAACTCCTCAGGGAATATGTCCGCAAACTCTCTCAGCACCAGAAGGTGTTCTAGACCTTCCACTACTCCTTTCTCGTTTAATGCAAGGATCGCATAAAGCTTACATCCCTTACACATGCTCTTATGTAGTTGCAAGGAAGAGATGAACCTCAGGGAAAATGGTTTTGACCTACAATCATACATCTTTGTCTCTCATCATCGACCAAGCTCAACCGTTTTGTCTTATAGTTGATTATCGCCTCATGCGATTCCAACCAGTCCATACCGATCACGACATCATAAGATCCTAAGATCATGACGTACAGGTTGGCCCTAGTGACAAACTCTCCCAGGTTAAGGCTACGGCCCATAACCTTCCCTCCAACCTTCTGTTTGGCTCCCGAAGCCATTTATACAAGCTAAACTCATATTTTTCAACTTCCTTTACCTTAATTCTTTTTAGCACTTCCCCATAAATGAAACTCTCGGTAGCACTGGGATCTATCAAAATACTAAGGGTCTGGTCAGCGACGGTACCTGACGTCTCGAGCATAGTCGACTCGTGCTCTTCCTGGCGGTTATTCACCACTGTATGAATCTGATGGGCCTTGCCCAAATATCCCATGGTAGTGGGTCCGGCTGATCCAAATGCTCTGGTCCTCACCACTAGGCAGTCACGCTGGTAAGGTGGCTCCCCACATTCTAGCAGACTTTCTTCGGTCTAGTATTCCTGATACCCAAAGTAGAATTTGAATCCTAACATTAAGGCCAACATGAACTTGTTGATCTTAAGTTTCTCAGTAGGAGCGGAGCAGACAAAGCAACTCCAGAAATAGACCTTGTCCTCGGGCACCATATGACTGCCCTATTGCAAGGCGTTGAACTTGTTGAGCTGACGCTCAACTAATTCCTCAGAAACATACCTCTCCTGGAACCGTTTCTCAAACAGTTCCCATGACATGTCTTCGACGACCATGTTCAAATGCGGTAGGAGCATCTTCCACCATAGAAGAACGCTCCCCTTCAGTTGAAATACCGCCATGTGGACCTTCATGTTGGAGGTATATTCATGAAGTGAAAATCACATCGCCATATTCTCCAACCATGCCTCAACGACTGCACCTTCTCGAGTTCGCGGTGAATACTAACGATACTGGTTGGGCTTGTTATGGACCCTAAGGGGTACAAGCGTCCTGGACTAATCTCAGTATAGATGGTGAATCAAGGCCTCTAACAATCTCCGAAAGGACCTTGTCAGACCATCATCCTCCCTTACAACTATCGAATCCATCCCAAGGACTTGTTCTTCCCCTTGGGGGTTAGACTTCGAGGGTGCGGGCACCTTTGGAGGCATCACACCTCCTTCCACGGGACCCGTTGTGAACCTCTGTGGTGTCCTCTCATTGAGATCACCGCATGGATGCGTTAAAGTTTTACTTAGCGCTAGGTTATTACTCAAGGGTTTACTGCAGTGGAAAGCATGGTGATCCACAGTCGCAGGGTTGAACCCACTCTAATACCATATGTAACATCCCAAATCATTATGACTATAAGTGACATAAGAAAGTGATTTTTTTTTTTAAGCAGGTCAGCAACAATGAAAACAAGTGAACAACACAACTTGATGATGAACACAATGCACCTAGATCAGGTAATAGTCAACAACGACTCAACACACTAACACATCAGGTAACTGGACGAAACATGTGACAATCAATAGATGGATAACAACGGCTACTAGCCTGACACAAGAAAGACAACACCTACAAACTAAAAGACAACATCAACAACCTGACACAATGGCTTGACGACCAATAACTATAAAACCTCTACGGCGCGTAAAACCAAACTCATGAGGTGTTACAGAACCAAGTACCAACATAAATTACAACGAACAAATGCCCACATCTGGTAGCATCGACTCCGGTCAGGTTATCATTCACATCTATCCATTAGGGCACGCAATGATCCCCTCATTAGGAATCATGTCATCACAAGGCGATAGGCACAACAGTAACCATAGAGAAACCCAACCTATCTATACCAATAACCCAAGAAAATCCAACGTGCTAGGATACCAAACTAACTGTCAGAATACAAGAAGACTATATCCATGCACCCAAGAAACAAGTTGACAATATGCAAGGTGACATCACTCAAACTTAAATTGTGCAACTGAACGAAGGGTTATTTTCCTACAAGGCAACATGGGTGGTGAACAACTATGACCATTCACCATTTACAATTCGACTTAAGGCACAAGGCACATAGTAACCAATCAACTGTTAAACTATTAATTGTTTAGCTAAAAACTTAATAACCCTCAACCATTAATATTGTGCAAGCTATTAGACTAATTGTCAATAAACCATAAACCATTGATTGTTAATCATTATGTCTAAGTGCAGATGAGTGATCTATTATCATTGCAATGAATCAAGTAATCTATTAGCAAGCAATTAAGCATTAATCTATTACCATAGCAGCATTTATTCTATGGTGGCAGAAGTTAAAAGACTAATATGTAAGACGAGTAATGAATAATCAATCTAAAAGTAGTAAGGATCACTACCATCATTGAGACCATATCTTTTAAAAACCGAGATCGCCATTTAGCAATGATTCATTGTCTAGCAATGCTATATAACTAAAATACTATCTAACCAAATGCTACATATTAATAAAGTAGTTGCCTAATGGCATTAATGTTCCACCATAATTAGCTATCTATTAAATAGTATTGTTGTCTATTAAGTATTCGCCCAGGGTCTATTAAATAGTACCACTATCTATAGTTGTCTAATAAATACACGATAATGTTGTCAAAAATTGTTGTCATATAAAAGTTTTCACTGTGTTCCAACATATATAAATTCATTACTAAAAATCAATAAAAGCATAACTAACATGCTATGTAAAAACGATAAAGGAAAAATTCAAAATCCCAACAATTGGATCTCTGCCCAACAATCGCTATGTAAAATACATTTTAAAGGTGTATTTAAACTGATAACATAAATGCCTCGTTGCCCGGCAAAATCATTGCCTAGATTCGTTGTGGTTAGAGCATATAGAGAGAGCATAAAAATTCAATGTCAGACAATGTAGATTCGCTGAAAAAGGAACAGGCCTACCATATCATGCTGGAAATTATCACCAAAAACGCTGGGAAACATCCAGAAACGCTGGGAATTAGCACGAGAACGTTGGGAATTATCAAAAACTAAAACACAACACATATATATCGTTATCATTCTCTGTTGGGAATATCAAAAACTTAAAAACAAAACGCATATATATTGTTATCATTCTCTGCTGGGAATATCAAAAACTTAAAACGCAGACATGTAATCGTTGTCCTTTCAATAAATATATAGTATAATTTCGATGTACAGATATTAATTTCGGTCCATTCAATGTATAAATTAAGTGTATAAAATCACTAACTAAAATTGATATCACTACGTTATTTAATAATGATATTGTTGCCTAACACTGTCGCTATCTGATAATTTTATCTAATAATGGTATTGTAGTCCTTCACCATTTAACCACACTGCCATTAGCATGTAAAATCGCAATCATCATGGGTAAATTCGTAGTCAATATCAATTAAAAAAAACGTTGTTACTACATATTAAATTACAGTCAAAAGATATGTAGCTCATAGTCAATGATATTGAAATTATATCGTTTAAAGATACACAGATAATTTACCAAAGAACGCAGACAATATATGTGTAAATCGTAGAGTAAATACATGATAAAGCTGGCATAAATATATATGAATCTCAGAGATAAATAGTTGATTTTGTTTTCATTTAAATTCATGGAATCACAGAGCTAATAAATGTTAACGCTATCATAAATATATATGAAATCGCAGAGGTAAAATAGCCATTCGCTGGGAGAAATAATTACACAAAACACAGAGGTGATCATTAAACATATAGAGAGTAATAAGGATAATCGTTGGGAGAAGTAAATAAACAAATATGCAAAGGTTTTTCCAATCAAGCACTGGGTAAATCATGAAGTAAAAGTTGTGTAGAAAATTGTTGTGTAATTGGCAAGGAGCCTAGATGATCTGAGGTTAATCAACACAAACGCAAAGATTGGGCCTTCAAAAATCAGAGGTCATCATCACAAACAAAGATTTTTATCAATCCAAAACGCAGAGATTTACCAAAGTTTAAGAAATTAAAACCGCAGAGAAAATCGGATTTTTAATCAATCAAGACGCGAAGATACTCATTTACAAGAAGGCGCAAGGATCAATGATTAATCATAAGAGAAAAACGTAGAGATGAGTAAGGGTTAGATAACTGAGGGAAATTTATCCTTCACTTATTATCCATGCACAGGAAAGCAGGGCATTTGAATCTATAGGTATTTAAACACTTGAGTGACAACCGTCGATTCGGCTCCTGGCCAAGTGTTCAGGTATGGACTAATTACTAAAGGGATAAGGGACGAAAGATAAAAACACAAGTTTTTCCTTCGTAATAATCAATAAAAACAAAAGCAGAGAAGTCAATGCAATCAAAGGTTGGGTTCGCCATGGGAAATGAAATCAGAAAAAAAACAAGCAAGGGGATTACAAATACCGTAGGAAAGCAGGTGCAAGAAATCTCATGGCAATGAAATCTTCAACCAAGCACAGAAAAACAACATGTGTAAATTAAATTCATTGCAAGTAATGACTTTAACAAGAGTACCTTATCCAACACGAATGCTCCAAAGTTGTTGTCCCATTGCGCGTTCCATCCAGTTCCCACTTGCCGATTGATGTGACCTCACAGATACCTCCCAACCAATGCTAGGGGTACTCTTCCCCCCCCCCGAGCTGCAAAGGGGCCACGCACACAATACCAGACAATTGCTAGAACCCAGCTCACCTTGCAAGGTCAAGCTACCATTCATTACCCGAGATGGGTATCCCAACTCCCACAAGAGAAAGTTCATTCAAGGAAAAATTCAGTAGCGCAACGTTACGCAAAAAGATAAGATCCATAATCCTTCTCCTCCATCCTTTTTATAGATATTTTAAGTAATTATTTTCCCAAATTCTCATTAAATTCCTTTTTCATAAATTTTAATTAGGAAAAACCTCCCCCGTAAACATGTCACCCATCCCCTAGTTGCACCAGAAAGTCAATTTTATTAATTAATTAAATATTCCTATTTCCCTCACCCACCTAAAATCATTCCTAAAAATGCTCCTTGGTGTCCCAATATTCCCTTACAAATCTTAATGACTTACGCCTTACTTAATTCCTTGTTGAGTTCAAAAATAGCAAGTTCCCAAGGCAAGATTCCTTCCTAAGTTAGACATTCAACTTTTTCTTTATGTTTCCCCTTTTTCCTTAAGTTTCCTATTTCTTTTAAGTTTACCTATTTTCCCTTTTTAACTAAAAATCAATTTAGCAAGTATAGATAAAACAACCATTTACCCTCTTTTCTTTTTAACTAAAAATTAAATTAGCATATGTAGATAAAACAACCATTTCCCTTTTTTTTAAATTTTAATCCTCCATTATAATTTGATTTTAATAAATTAATTTGAATTTCTTACCCCCCTTTTTGTTACATGTTTAATTATTATTATTATTATTTTACCACATGTGCTACTTAGACCTAGGTTTAAATTTCTCTAGGCTGAGCGACATTTTTATTAGGGAATTTTTTTTTTAAATCTTAGTTATCACATCATTCATTTTAAGGTCGTCTAGGTTTATTCACTTACCAGTTAAAATCGCGACGTGCCCTTCAAGACACACTAGGTGCTCCAAGGGTGCCACTCGCCTCTTTCTGTTTTCCTTGCGCGACGTGCCCTTCAAGACGCACTACATGCTCCAAGGGTGCCACTCACCTCTTTTCATTTTCCTTGTGTGACATGCCCTTAAGGATGCACTACATGCTCCAAGGGTGTCGCTCACCTCTTAATTGACTTTGGTAGATGTCAAAAACCCCTGGAGTCAATACTCCGCTAGGTGATCTTGTGGGAGACTAAGGGCCTCTAAGGAATAAGTCCCCTTCATTATTTCACACCCCTTAGAATCATCGTGAGCGTTGTCACAGTCTTCCCTCATGACATCATGGGTTTTCTCGAACTAGGTAATCGTTAACCTACAGTTCAAGCCATGACAAGAGTGCTAGTAGGTTTTGGCAGGGCTCCTCCCACACCTCTCCCTCAAAGTCTCTGGTTGTCGTGCGTGACCCCTCTACTCCACATGTGAGTCTGGTCGACAAGATATCGTCAGCCTGCATCCATCAACGAGTCATGTTAGCAATAATAATCAATCATCATAACATCTAATCATATGTACATATTCCACATCAACAATATTCAACCCAACAGTCCACTCCTTGACTCGATCCAGAATCCAAGGGGTTTCATCGATGCCTCTGCATCCTCGAAGTCCAAAGTCCTGCACACTCAGGAGAACCTAGTCAATAGAACGTGTCTATGTCAATACAACAAAATAACATATCATCGTATCCATAATGCCTCATAATCATAATCAAATGACCAATAGTATAATAATCTGGATCACTTGCAAGCAAGTGTCCTCAAAGAATAAGTTCGCTCAGTGCATGCAAGAGCGGGATGTTACACTTTCCTCATCGTCATGTATGGTAATTAGTTCTATGAGGACGTTGGGCACATCTGTCCCACTTGATGTTCTTATCTCCCCCAACTACATTGTATCAGTGATCGACGATCTTTCCTATTGTGACATAATGCCTGGGTTTTTTGGATGAGAGGTCTCCTCCAGTGGGGTTGACTCTGAGCCATTTAACTCCTCTCCGAGATTGATTGTGTCGATTGGGGTGACCCTTATGGGTTCTAACAGTTTGGGATCATTTTCTAACCTCTGGTTGACTCTTTGGGCTTCTTCTAACAACAACATCCCTCTCCTTTTTGCCTCTGTGGAATCTACTGCTCTATTCTCTTCCGTGACCCTGAGGGCTTCTTAAGCTGTATTTTCTATCATTTCAACCTTATTATCCATTGTCATGGCCTTAAATCTTGTCATATTGGGGTTATCGTTTCTCTAGAGAATCTCCTCCTAGCCCTGGGCACCTTCCGTAAAAATTTCTTATTCAAACTTATCATAGGCATACAACCAACAGGAAGACACCTGTGACACATGCTGAGGTACTAGGCCCTTTGGGTCATGCTTGCAAAATAAGCCTGTGGGAAATCTATACTCCAACTAGCTCAAGCCCTCTTGTTTTTCTTTTGCAGTGTCTTTCACCATGTAAAACCCTACATAAAATCCATAAGGTATGAATGCTCTCTTCTTGTCCTTCACCAGAGTGGTATTATAGCCTTGCAGAATCATTTGATAAAAAAATTCTCCCACAATGAGCTTGTCTGGGACATGAACGGGGAGTAAATTTTGAGCGCTAGTGGCCCCAAACACTCTGATGTAAGTGGTGGTTTCTTCTAGGTACCAGTGGCCTACTTTGGAAATCATCTTCTTGGTTGTTGTTGTAAGCCTTGGGAATTCTTTCTTAAAAAGGATAAAATAAACCCGAGCTATAAATTCATCACATACGAGAGCATAAGATCTCTTGTACCCGTCCTCCCATAGAATGTTGAAATAGACATGCATGGGTAGCTCCACAACATGTCAGCTCAGATTCATGCCTACGAAGATGTTCCTTGCGCAGATCGCGTCCAATAGGTATGACACCATGTGGAAAGATAGTGTTTCTCCATCCTTCGGTGCCTGGGCTTGTAGTATGTCGGTGCTAAGTTGTTTTGAAATAATCGCTCCCCAATTGAAGCTGTTGTCGGATATTTCCACAGTGTATGCCAAGGGCATCCATGCTTCTGAATCCATTTCCTCATATAATCACCAGATCAGATCCATCAGGTAGATATATGGATCTCTAATATTAGTTGTACCGTACCATCTATTTCTCTTGTTCATAAACTTATTATCCTCTTTCCACCATGAGGCCATCAACCTGTCGTTTTCATGGAACTCATAGAATTTTACCAAAAACTCTGTATTTAACCTTTCCTCCAGGTCTCTGAGTTTGTAGTACTTTTGGAATTATATTGGGAGAAAAAACCCAACACATCCACCATTGTCATCATTCACCAAGCATTTTGTCGCATCTATATGGTCGATTATCCACCCCATAGTTTCAATGCAAGGTAGAACCAGGGTTCAACAGGCTACCATGTGCAGGTAGGATCGCCGAATGTTCGGGAATAATTGGTCATCGAGCATTCAAACATCCGAGCCAGTTTGTGGCACAAAATTTGGGTACTCTTCCCGGTTGATTCTGTTAAAAAAGTATCCCCACTGAGGAAGCACCACTTTTGATCCAGTACTTGCCTCTGTGTCATTGAATGAAGGAGGCTGGGAAAACACCTTTTTGGTAGACGTTTAGATGATTGGCTCCATTTTCATGAAAAAATATATCTGTCTAGTAGTGTCGGGCGAGGATCCTTCACCAATCTTCGCTTCTTTCATTTTTTGTGCTCTCAGCGAGTGCCTAGTCGTTGGCTTCCTTGGAGGCATTTTCCTGCACAAAGAACAAAGTTAGATACTGACTTGTATAGATGATAATGAAAAATAAACAGTTGCGAATGTTGAAATGATACAGAAGATTCATACCTCTCCTTCGCAGAAAATTAACTTGGTTTAGAATTCTGAAAATTGATAGTGAGCTTCTAAAACGCTTTCTCGCTCCTTCAACTGCTCCGGCAATGAAAGACTTGGGTACTGAATACTGTGTTCAAGATATTTATTTATAATTTAAACATGGAGCATACTTATCTTGTCACATCAGTTCTAGAATTTAGGGCATAAATGCGATCTTCACAATTAATCACCAAGATTCGAATCATGCTCTGGATTAAATGCAATCGTAGGCTAGCGGTGCAGGAGTATGGTGCTACGTAGTTCATCGACGGTATCAAAATCATATTATTTGGTTGGTGCACGGGTTAGTAACGTTTGTTAATCAACGCATTGATTATCCTATTAAATAACAAAATCCTATCTTAATATTCACCGAATATGTCCCATCCTGTTGTCAATGTCCTATCAGTCCGATGATTTAAACAAGTGGATTGGCGTTGGTGATTTTATTAGACAACGTTCGTTAATACCTCTTTTAGAGAAAGCTTCGATGTCGACCCAGACTATCATACAATGTTGACCTGGAAGGATGATCATGACACGCAACACTTGATTTTGGTCCCTTCGTTAAAATTTTCTTCGGAATCAGGGATTTTCTCTAGACATGGCTCTAGGAACCTCAACCTATATTGTCGATGTTAATAACATGTCGAGGATCAGTTATTGATGAGTCTCCATGTTTATTACTTCATGATTTCATCCCTCAGAGTTTACCGATGTTGATAACATGTCGAGGATCGATGATTGGTGATTCTCCATGTTTATTACTTCGTGATTTTATCCCTCGGAGTTCTCCAATGCCGATAACGTTTTACCGATCGAAGATCAGTGCTTGACGTTGTGTCAAAGTAAACGATTTCCGTAGTTTAAGATTTCCTTCGGATATCACTGACCTCGAACGTATCAGCAATCAGAGGTTCATTAGGTGTGTCAATTGTTATATTTTTCCTTTTCCATTCTCTTGATGTCATTGATACATCGATGACCAATGCTTGTCATTGTTGTATGGTCAATTTTACTGCACAGATTGTGCCGATGTCGATAATGGGTGCATGGCTTAAAATTATAGTTGTGTATACTTGGATAAAATGCCAAGTATTCTTTAGAAAGAAGTTAATATACTCAACAAGTCCAAACCAATATGAATGTGATTGATGATAAAACATAAAAACAAAAATTTTAATGATCTCTACACAACAAACACAATTCAGAAAGAAGGAAAAGAAAAAAAAAACAAAGCGGTACCCAAAAGAGAACTTTTTTTGAAAATCTTTTAGGGTGTGTTGAGTGCTCAACAGGTGCAGAGGGGAGTTGTAAAGATCCAATATGTTGACACAGATGAGCAGGTTGTAGATGTGTTGAGCAAGCCTCTGTCTCATGTGAAGTTTGAGTACTTCCGAGACAAGCTTGGTGTTGTCCGAAAGGACCTCCCTTGAAATGGGGAGTGATGTTGATGATACTATAGTATCCTAACCAACAACGGGTATATCTGTTAGGATTTTATATCCTAGGGGATTAATCATCCCTGGGCAGATCCCAAAGGTTCAGTAAGGACTGTTTGTTAGAGTACCTGTGCATGTATATGCCATTTATGGTCAGTAATGGTAGCTCCGTTAGGATTTTATATCATAGGGAATCTTATGATTCTTGGGCAGATCCTGAAGGTCTGGTAAGGATGGTCTGTCAGAGTACCACGTGGTAGCTTGTTGGCATTTTATATCCTATGGAATATTAATATTCCTAGGAAGATCCCGAAGGTCCAGTAAGGACAGTCTGTCAGAGTACCACAAAATGTTGTTGTTGCACCTGCCTCATTCTATTGCCATATGATGACGATGTTGTCTTAGCCTCATGCTGATGATGTTGTTATCTCAGCCTCATGCTGATGATGTTGTTGTTTTAGCTTCATTTTTTTTATGATGTTGTATCATTCTCATGATATTGATGATGGTGTATCGGCCTCAGGTTGGTGATATTTTTGTTCTAGCTTTATGCTAATTGACGTTGATATGTTAGCTTCATGTCAATGATGATGATGATGCTACTCTAGCTCCATGCTATGAATGATGATGATATTGATGATGAGAAAACTTTTTTATGATTTATAGATTTGCCAGTCAGTTTTCCATATGTTTATTATGATACTACCTTCTCTCTCTCCTAATGATGTTGTATTGGGTTATGTCAGTAGAATACCCTTCTTGTTAAGGGGGAGTGTTGAAATATTGTAACTTCGAAGAATATTCTAATTATATTTGAGTTATTATCTTATAGATAAAATCCCATTTTGTGGATTGATCATGTCGAGACTTGTATAAGACCAAATCCCCTTTTGTGGATTGTTCAAACCATATTTCTATAATGGCATTTGTAAAGTCGCTCCCTAGGGTTTATAAAGTGGTTTTAACCACTCTTGGAAGAAGTCGTCCCTACTAAGTTAAGAGACATAACCCTAGCACCTCCTCAACAAGTATTTATAAGTGAGGATGGTGCCTCACTTGTTCATTCACTCACTCACTCATCTAGTGCGCATCTTTTGAAGGCAGTTGCAGTTGCAGGAGGAAGGAGAAGAGAGGTGCATGCTTAGTCCTGGTTTATTCTTGGACTTTTGGTCTTAGTCTTGGAATTGTATTGGAAATATATTATTGAGGAATTTTTTACTGGGTTTTATCCCCAATGAGAGTTTCCCATGATAAAATGATGTGTACCTTGTGATTGTGTTTCTTTTAGTGATCCTCTTTATGCGGTTGTTTTGGAAATGCATTGAGAAAATTAAAATAACCTAATAACAACACTAATATTAAAATCTAACCAAGAATTATACTTTGTAATGTATCCATCAACATCCCTCTTTGTCTTGAAAATCTACTTACATCTAACAAGCTTCCTGTTGGAAGGTAGAGGAACCAATTCCCATGTGTTGTTCTCTATCAGGGAATTGTACTCCTCTTTCATAGATTCCTCCCAATGGGGGTTTCCTTTAGCCTCTGCATAATACTGAGGATATGATCCAAGTACCATATAAAAATAAATAGGAAGCAATGGATCCATGGTAGTAAAATCTTGTGGAGGCTCCCCAAATTGAGATCTCGTTCTCCATGGATCAACAAGATCACCCACTAGATCACATGCTCCCTGAAGAGTCTGTTGTGCCCATCGTGGTCGATGCTATGCATCTAAAAATTCTTGTTGTTGATCATAAATATAATATATATCATATTCATATATCTGATCGGAATAAGTCTCATAAAGTTCCGCAACTAGTGGCGGTGGAGATGGAGGTGTGGACTACTCCAGAAGTACCTGTGAAGGACCCTCTTCAAACTTAACACTCCTTTGAATGAATAGTGTATCTGAAGTAGTATATAATAACCTTTATCCCTTCACTCCCTTTGTATTTCCAACAAAAATACACTCCTTACAGTGATCTTCCATAGATTTCCTCATATCGGAAGGGATCATATCCCATGCATGGGAACCAAAATTTTTGAAGTGAGTGAATTCTGGTTTCTTCCCTCTCCAAGCCTCATACGGAGTGAATCCCTTGACTGATTTTTGAAGAACTCTATTTTGAATGTAAGCTACACAGTTGATAGCTTCAACCCATAACTTTGGAAGTAGCGCTCTAGTCTGCAACATACAGTTGGCCATCTCTTTCAATGCCTTGTTCTTTCTCTCCTCTACCCCATTCTACTATGGAGTATATGGAACTGTGTTTTGCAACTCTATACCTGATTCTGAAAAAATATGCTCAACATCCTTATTCACATACTCTCCTCCATTGTCTATACAAAGATTCTTAATCCTCTTCCCTATTTTGTTCTCAACTAGATGCTTGAAATATTTAGGACACTAAAAGATCTCAAATTTTAATTTGAGAAAGTAGACCCATGTATATCTCAAAAAATCATCAATGAAAGTAAGAACATAATTATATTTACTGATCGATGGGTGTGGGAAATGACCTGTAATGTCACTGTGAACCAACTCTAGAAGTGATTATTCTCTCCATTCTTTACCTGTGTTGAACTTCTCCTCGGGATGTTTTCCTAGTATGCATCCCTGGAAATCTCCATATGTGTATCGAATGTGGGGTAATCCATCTACCATTCCACCCTGACTAAGTTAATTTAAATATTTAAAATTCAGATGTTGAAACCTCTCATGACACAACCTGGACTCTTCATTAGCATGTTTTAGAAGAGATACATAATCATATTTATGAATGAATTTAGAGAAGGTGTAAAACCTGGAATGGTTATTAACCTCACCAATGATAATTTTTGAACCATCTAACAAGTTGAAAATACTAACTGAGTCCAGAGTGAATTCCACCTTCTTCCATGAACCTGAATGAGTGATTTGATAGATGGAGACAAGATTCACTAAAATCTTCGGAACATGAATTACATCCTAAAAGCATCCATGGTCTAGATCAACTCTACCCCTACTACACACCTCTGCAAGAGAATCATCTCCCATGAAGATCGGTGGTCTCGAAAAAGTCTCCATGTATGAGAAAAGTCTATCCGATGAGGCCATGTGATGGATAGCCCTTGAATCAAGAACCCAATAATTAGGAGAAGATGAAATAGAAAGTAATGCATGAACATTACCTCTTTCTAATGATGGTTCTTTCATTTCATTATCTGGAATACAATCCTCGAGGTGATGTTTCTCAAGTGTTTGTGCCGTGAGATCTATGGTATTTTTCATGCAAGAAATCTCAGGATGGAACCCCCTATTACAATATGAACACTTTGTCTTCTCCTTCTTTCCTTTTGATTCCTTGGAACTCGAACTCTCATCTGTGGAATTTTTCTTACCTTCCTTCTTGTTCTCTTAGTCCTTCTTACCCTTGTTCTTCTGCTTATTCTTCTTTCAACTTCCTTGAGATGTAAGGGCATGGGGCTTGGAACTCTTAAGTACCCCTATTTGGATGAGCTTTGTTTGTTCATGGATAAGTGACTCCATAACATCACCTAGGGATGGCATCTTCCATGTAGACCCTGTATCTAACTTGGTAGTATGAAAAGAAGAAGTGTAGACAAAATATTTTGGTCCTAGTTTGGTTAGAGTTGAAAAGATTAATTGTTCATCTTTCTTATCAATTCCAAAATCCTTAACATGAGAAAGAAAAGTTTTAAACTTATAGAAGTAGTCATGTAGGGTGTCAAATTCTCTTGGATTCAATGCATGTAGATCATTCTCTAGCTAATGACCTCTTAGATTGTCTTTATTTCCTAGAAAATCCTTCAACTTTGTCCAAACATCGTTAGGAGTCTTGCAAGTATAGAATGAAAGAGGAGATCTGGAGAGATGCTCAAGCATAATATCCCATAGGATTCATCCATTTTGTTGAAGTATTTTTATTTCTCTATGGATGAAGTAGGCTTGACCTCAGTCCCCAGGATGATCCTATACAAACCCTTGCTTCGAAGTAGAAGCTCTATCTTGGACTTCCACTCAAAGTAGTTGAAGGGTGTCAATATCACTGAAGAAGATGGTTGATCCATAGTTCTCTATGGGTTTTCCAATATGATCTATAAACCTCCAATAGAAGTGAATTTTCCCTCACAATAATGGCTCTGATACCATGTAGGATTAAACCGCAATCTAAGACCTAATTGTGAGAAGGAAATACTACACTAGCTAATTGCAAAAGAGGGAGGAGAGAAAAATAAAATCAATCTTCACACATAAGAGACTAAGAAACCAACACTAATCACAATGTATTAATCCTTGATAATGAGT
>SNQJ01S0009755.1:101896-117291 GCA_010110895.2 Picea sitchensis | reverse complement strand
AATATCATGTGGTCCCGGAAATATGTCATCCCGGAAATATGTCGGCCTGGCGAAAATAAGTCGGCACGAAACTGGCGAAAATATGTCGACGCGACACTACTACTCGTGCAAAGAATATAACACATACCCAACAAGGGAATCTTATGATTCTTGGGCAGATCCTGAAGGTCTGGTAAGGATGGTTTGTCAGAGTACCACGCGGTATCTTGTTGGCATTTTATATCCTATGGAATATTAATATTCCTAGGAAGATCCTGAAGGTCTAGTAAGGACAGTCTGTCAGAGTACCACAAAATGTTGTTGTTTCACCTGCCTCATTCTATTGCCATATGATGATGATGTTGTCTTAGCCTCGTGCTGATGATGTTGTTATCTCAACCTCATGCTGATGATGTTGTTGTTTTAGCTTCATTTTTTTTATGATGTTGTATCATTCTCATGATGTTGATGATGGTGTATCGGCCTCAGGTTGGTGATATTTTTGTTCTAGCTTTATGCTAATTGACGTTGATATTTTAGCTTCATGTCAATGATGATGATGATGCTACTCTAGCTCCATGCTATGAACGATGATGATATTGATGATGAGAAAACTTTTTTATGATTTATAGATGTGCCAGTCAGTGTTCCATATGTTGATTATGATACTACCCTCTCTCTCTCCTAATGATGTTGTATTGGTTTATGTCAGTAGAATACCCTTCTTGTTAAGGGGGAGTGTTGAAATATTGTAACTTCGAAGAATATTCTAATTATATTTGAGTTATTATCTTATAGATAAAATCACATTTTGTGGATTGATCATGTCGAGACTTGTATAAGACCAAATCCCCTTTTGTGGATTGTTCAAACCATATTTCTATAATGGAATTTGTAAAGTCGCCCCCTAGGGTTTATAAAGTGGTTTTAACCACTCTTGGAAGAAGTTGGCCCTACTAAGTGAAGAGACATAACCCTAGCACCTCCTCAACAAGTATTTATAAGTGAGGATGGTGCCTCACTTGTTCATTCACTCACTCACTCATCTAGTGCGCATCTTTTGAAGGCAGTTGCAGTTGCAGAAGGAAGGAGAAGAGAGGTGCATGCTTAGTCCTAGTTTATTCTTGGAATTTTGGTCTTAGTCTTGGAATTGTATTGGAAATATATTATTGAGGAATTTTTTGTTGGGTTTTATCCCCGATGAGAGTTTCCCATGATAAAATGATGTGTACCTTGTGATTGTGTTTCTTTCAATGATCCTCTTTATGCGGTTGTTTTGGAAATGCATTGAGAAAATTAAAATAACCTAATAACAACACTAATATTAAAAACTAACCAAGAATTATACTTTGTAATGTATCCATCAACATCCCTCTTTGTCTTGAAAATCTACTTACATCTAACAAGCTTCCTGTTGGAAGGTAGAGGAACCAATTCCCATGCGTTGTTCTCTATCAGGGAATTGTACTCCTCTTTCATAGCTTCCTCCTAGTGGGGGTTTCCTTTAGCCTCTGCATAATACTGAGGATATGATCCAAGTACCATATAAAAATAAATAGGAAGCAATGGATCCATGGTAGTAAAATCTTGTGGAGGCTCCCCAAATTGAGATCTCGTTCTCCATGGATCAGCAAGATCACCCACTAGATCACATGCTCCCTGAAGAGTCTGTTGTGCCCATCGTGGTCGATGCTATTCATCTAAAAATTCTTGTTGTTGATCATAAATATAATATATATCATATTCATATATCTGATCGAAATAAGTCTCACAAAGTTCCGCAACTAGTGGCGGTGGAGATGGAGGTGTGGACTACTCCAAAAGTACCTGTGAAGGACCCTCTTCAAACTTAACACTCCTTTGAATGAATAGTGTATATGAAGTAGTATATAATAACCTTTATCCCTTCACTCCCTTTGTATTTCCAACAAAAATACACTCCTTACAGTGATCTTCCATAGATTTCCTCATATCGGAAGGGATCATATCCCATGCATGGGAACCAAAAATTTTGAAGTGAGTGAATTTCGGTTTCTTCCCTCTCCAAGCCTCATATGGAGTGACTCCCTTGACTGATTTTTGAAGAACTTTATTTTGAATGTAAGCTACACAGTTGATAGCTTCAACCCATAACTTTGGAAGTAGCGCTCTAGTCTGCAACATACAGTTGGCCATCTCTTTAAATGCCTTGTTCTTTCTCTCTGCTACCCCATTCTACTATGGAGTATATGGAACTGTGTTTTGCAACTCTATACCTGATTTTGAAAAAATATGCGCAACATCCTTATTCACATACTCTCCTCCATTGTCTATACAAAGATTCTTAATCCTCTTCCCTATTTTGTTCTCAACTAGATGCTTGAAATATTTAGGACACTAAAGATCTCAAATTTTAATTTGAGAAAGTAGACCCATGTATATCTCAAAAAATCATCAATGAAAGTAAGAACATAATTATATTTACTGATCGATGGGTGTGGGAAATGACCTGTAATGTCACTGTGAACCAACTCTAGAAGTGATTATTCTCTCCATTCTTTACCTGTGTTGAACTTCTTCTCGGGATGTTTTCCTAGTATGCATCCCTGGAAATATCCATATGTGTATCGAATGTGGGGTAATCCATCTACCATTCCACCCTGACTAAGTTGATCTAAATATTTAAAATTCAGATGTTGAAACCTCTCATGACACAACCTGGACTCTTCATTAGCATGTGTTAGAAGAGATACATAATCATATTTATGAGTGAATTTAGAGAAGGTGTAAAACCTGGAATGGTTATTAACCTCACCAATGATAATTTTTGAACCATCTAACAAGTTGAAAATACTAACTAAGTCCGGAGTGAATTCCACCTTCTTCCATGAACCTGAATGAGTGATTTGATAGATGGAGACAAGATTCACTAAAATCTTCGGAACATGAATTACATCCTAAAAGCATCCATGGTCTAGATCAACTCTACCCCTACTACACACCTCTGCAAGAGAATCATCTCCCATGAAGATCGGTGGTCTAGAAAAAGTCTCCATGTATGAAAAAAGTCTATCCGATGAGGCCATGTGATGGATAGCCCTTGAATCAAGAACCCAAGAATTAGGAGAAGATGAAATAGAAAGTAATGCATGAACATTACCTCTTTCTAATGATGGTTCTTTCATTGCATTATCTGGAATACAATCCTCGAGGTGATGTTTCTCAAGTGTTTGTGCCGTGAGATCTATGGTATTTTTCATGCAAGAAATCTCAGGATGGAACCCCCTATTACAATATGAACACTTTGTCTTCTCCTTSTTTCCTTTTGATTCCTTGGAACTCGAACTCTCATCTGTGGAATTTTKCTTACCTTCCTTCTTKTTCTCTTAGTCCTTCTTACCCTTGTTCTTCTGCTTATTCTTCTTTCAACTTCCTTGAGATGTAAGSGCATGGGGCTTGGAACTCTTAAGTWCCCCTATTTGGATGAGCTTTGTTTGTTCATGGATAAGTGACTCCATAACATCAYMTAGGGATGGCATCTTCCATGTAGACCCYRTATCTAACTTGGTAGTATGAAAAGAAGAAGTGTAGACAAAATATTTTGGTCCTAGTTTGGTTAGARTTGAAAAGATTAATTGTTCATCTTTCTTATCAATTCCAAAATCCTTAACATGAGAAAGAAAAGTTTTAAACTTATAGAAGTAGTCATGTAGGGTGTCAAATTCTCTTGGATTCAATGCATGTAGATCATTCTCTAGCTAATGACCTCTTAGATTGTCTTTATTTCCTAGAAAATCCTTCAACTTTGTCCAAACATCGTTAGGAGTCTTGCAAGTATAGAATGAAAGAGGAGATCTGGAGAGATGCTCAAGCATAATATCCCATAGGATTCATCCATTTTGTTGAAGTATTTTTATTTCTCTATGGATGAAGTAGGCTTGACCTCAGTCCCCAGGATGATCCTATACAAACCCTTGCTTCGAAGTAGAAGCTCTATCTTGGACTTCCACTCAAAGTAGTTGAAGGGTGTCAATATCACTGAAGAAGATGGTTGATCCATAGTTCTCTATGGGTTTTCCAATATGATCTATAAACCTCCAATAGAAGTGAATTTTCCCTCACAATAATGGCTCTGATACCATGTAGGATTAAACCGCAATCTAAGACCTAATTGTGAGAAGGAAATACTACACTAGCTAATTGCAAAAGAGGGAGGAGAGAAAAATAAAATCAATCTTCACACATAAGAGACTAAGAAACCAACACTAATCACAATGTATTAATCCTTGATAATGAGTACAATATATAAGACTCCCCACATGAGGAGTAATGCACACTAGGTTGGGATTTCCATGTGCATGCTCAAGTAAAAAGGTAACTTCTCCCAACAACAACAATTAACTAAAGTCAAAAGTTTCTAATAATAAGAAAAGGTAAAAAATATAGGTGTGAACTTAGTGAGAACTCTACATGAAGTCAACATGCATTCCATAATATAAAAAATATCCTATAATAAGACTAGAGTCCAAGAATGGAACTAAAGTCCTTACTAAGTGAGAATTTGCTAACTATGGAAAGCCACTAAATAAGTGAAGTGAGTTAACTCCAAGTATTAGATGGGTAATGTGCACTTCCCTAGGAGGATAATATTCTTACCAAAGTGCACTCTATAACCATGAAATAGGAAATATCTCCTAAAATTAAGGAAATATGAATTATCTCCTAAAAATTAGGAATTTTCCTAATGGTGGCTAAAAATAGGAATTGGCCTAATGGTAGCTAAAAAATAGAAATTTTCCTAATGGTGGTTTATGAGACCATATTTTTGGAAACCCATGGTATTTTCTCATGGTATTACATATAGGAATCCACTGACTAAAAATAGACATGTTATAAATAGACATGCTATAAATAGCAGTCCTCCTAAATAGTAGGAAAAATGGAAAAAATGAGCATGTCACTAAGTATGTAGTTGAACATGTACCCAAACATTCACCCTCCTCTTAAACTCATTAAAGAGATAATGATTTAGAATGGGGAGGCACCTTCTATGAGGAATGATTTTGGCACTTGTTGCCATTACTAATTTCATTTTCCCCTATATGCGTTTGAGGTATTTCATGATAGTAGGAAGTCAACCTACATTGGTTGGGAAATCTTCTGGGCATATTAAATATTGATTCCCCCTCCAGTGTTGTTTTGGTGTATTAGAACTGAGCCTTCAACTATAGAGAAAAGAATGATAAACACAGCATAGCAGAGACGAACAAAAAATGGGGGCAGTGATATCTTTATTGCTCTGGGGAGAAATGGTTTACAAATCTCGTTGAAGAACCTCACGGGCCTCAACATTAAACAAAAAATACTCAAGCGTTTTTAGGCACATGGAAGACCAAACACTTGAGAAACCGTCCACAAATGTAACTGCATGGGTATGTGTTGTCACAACCCAACATGGTGTTTGTTGGTTTATTCTCGTCAGAGTCTTTCTAAGAAATACAACATTCTTGGCTTATATACAATGTTCGTTGGGAAAATCATTTTGCACAACATCCTTATCATATACATGAACTGCATACTATACTACAAATTGTATTTGGTCATGCATTGAAATTGTTTCTTGTATCTTGGAGCCAATCCCATACCATACAAAAACCAAAATTCAATTCCATAAAAGTATATGTATTGACGAAACAGATTGGCCATAGTGTACCATTGTCTAGTAGTAGTGTGACATAATAAAAGTCTAAAGATGAACATCGAGGAAAATATTTCAACTTCAGAGAAATTTATGTTCAAACTACAGTAGGACAAACCCTTCTTGGAAATACATATGGACTTTAGTTTTAAGCTATGGGAGAAACTACAAAACATTATCGTCATCATGGATGAGACATAATTCTATCAAAAATTAGAAACTGAAATCTTGATTGCAGTCCGATGTCCTGGGACTTTGGCTTTTCGGATCAGAGTCTCAACCTTTACTAAAGGGAGACAAATATTAGAGTACGTGAATGGTTATTATATATTTCAAGCTCTCTCTTTTGATCACAAAATTTCTTTGGCACATTGAAAACAATAGAAGAGAGATCCATATTATTCATGCATGTACATTTCAGAGACTTCACACTACTCCAATCTAAGTTGTCTTTTGCAACTAGACATGTCGGGTTCTTGTGACAGTGGGGCTCCAAAAAAAAAAATTCCAGTAGAACATTTGAATCCTTTGCACACTGAAATTATAATTTTGTGGCTTCAAAAATTGTGTAAGTGGTTTCTCATCCATTTTGTTTTCATTGAGTCAAATATTTGATTTTCCAAATGGATTGGAAGAAGAAAAAACTTACTCCTATGAATCCCTTATTTGATTTGAAACCATCCCAATCTTCCCAAGCTCTGAAAGATTGAGCGATGCTTAAAGCTGTGGATTTGTTTGGTAACCTTTATGAAGTCTTTGACCCTGTGATATGTCATGAAACTACATATAAACTCATATGTCAAGCATCACACAAAAAATTCAGAGATAGAAGTGATTGAATCAAAACTTGGCATTGTAGCATGGTCAAAACAATTGTACCCTTAATATACTCTTTCCTCGAGTTTTCTACCCTTTGTGAAAATTGTTATGACTTAGATTAGGAAATACTTATCTCGATTGCTTGTAGATTCCGTGCATTCAACTGACATGGAGAAAAGTCAACAATTAACTTTTCTCCATGTTCGTTGCATGGATGGAATTTCAAATCGAGTTAAGTTTAGGTTTTAGGTTGTGAAGTAATTATCATCATTGATAAAACTCAAAAAAATTTCCCCAAGTCTTCTCAAGTAATTGCGAAAATTATTTTAATACCTAAAGGAATCGTTTATGTGAGTGTGTTGATGGGTCTTAAATCCCTTGACTCAACAACAAGAACCAAACCCGCCACCAAGGCCCAATTAGACTCTGCAACGTTTAAGATGGAATGGTTCTCCAGATCTTGCGATCCAACTGATTTATCGATGGGCTTTATGTTTTCTTGTGAAGGCTCGTCCTTCAATTAAGATGGTTCTTTTTATGTACTTCTCTTGGGTGGGGTTGGTATGAGAGATTCAAGACAGTATAAACCAACTTCACAAATATAATGACAAAGTTTTAACTATTGGGAAAAGGTCGAGCTTGGGATAACCCGCTGCTCAAACATGCAGACAACGATTCTATGCCAAAGGGCCTAGTACTATTACATTAACCAAATGAGCATCCAATTACTGTCTGAGAAAACTGATTAACAGAAAGAAAACACATATGTAATCAAGATCACGGTAAGAAAAATAATTCATCTACCATAACATTCATCACATAACAACACAACGATTTTATCTTCATCATTAAAGAAAAGAACATCAAAATATTGCACCAGATAACTTGACAACAAAATTAATTGTTTTCACTCATTTACTGCATCATTCATGGAACAGGATAGGAAGTAATTCTTCTCCAACTCCAATCACATACATCTGATGAAAATAGCTCATCTTTGGTCCAGAAGGACTTCTCAGTTCATAGTAGTCTCAAAATAGTTATCAACAACAAAAAAGAAAGAGTTCTTACAAAAACCATCGACCCTTGACTAATTGGTCGATGTCCTTATTTATAATATAAAATTCAACCGAAATTAACGGCTAAGTACAGTTTGAACCAAACAAAAATCGCCACATGGCATTATCATCTAACAGTTTCTTCAACAGTCCACCCGAGATGTTTCTTGAAAAGGGTGACTCCTTTCATATTCAAACCAACTGATAAATAGTTCTTCACAAGTGTTGGCCCACGAAAATCTATGTTGTTCCATTGGAGCCACACATATCCCTCTGATGTCTGCTACATCTGCCCAGTACTTTGGTAGACTGAAGTTCAATTGTTGAAGCATGGTTCGGGATTTGATCGGATGTTCTATGAATTGTTGTACTTTCCCTGGCCTTGCACCGGTTATCTTTGTGAATTCTTCGGTCCAAAGTGAGTCTTGTTCGACATATAACTGGAACACGTCGCTCAGGTTGATAAATTCATCGGGGGTGCCAAACTCAGGGAGCCCAACATCCTTCATTTCTTTGACGATTCAGTTTCGTTTTTTCTTGTAGTTCTTCGGTGAGGTCACAGGATGAGCTATGTTCAGTAGTCGAGAGGATTTTTCCAGCAATTAAAGTAGAGGTAGTTTAGTGATTAAGAAACCTACGATAAGACATAAATAAATCAAAAATATTAACACGTACCTGCGTAGATCGCTAGTCCCAGTCATTTTAATACTTACGTGATCCTAGACGCTCCTTTGAATGACCTGTGATGACCTAGCCAAAGTTGTCGCTTCTTTTTAGTTTAAATGATTTACGTCAGCGTGCCATAGGGTGGCAAACCAAGTATGACAGACATGAGTGTATAAACTGTCATAGTAATCACTTGACCTTTGGGGCCAAAAGGAGGCATCAGAGATGGGTGTGCGTGTGTGTGCTCCCAAAAGGTTAGATACCGTAAAAGGGAAGATGGTAAGTGCCTCTAGAATCCATATCACCAAGCGTGACAAACATCATTCGTCAATAAAGGAGGTTCGGAAGTTCAAAAAGATCAGAAGGATCATACCGCACGTTCCCTACAACTCTAATTCAGCGACATTTACATGTTCTGGATTTCATCCATCGGGCAGTTGTAGTGCGTCGAGTTTCCAAAACATCATGTCGCGAGGCACGGGTGTTTTATTGGCATGCTCTGTTTCTCTCCTTTGTTTCTCTATAAATTCTAGGATATCTGTGGGGAATGCATATGTCGAGCTTAAATCCTCTGGAATTCTTGTCCGAGGAGTTTATCTTGGGGAAGTCCTGCATAATAGTCTTTATCACCTGTAGACGTCCAGGTCCCTATGTTGTTGCATCATGGGGTCTCCTTCAAACACGGGGTGGGGTCTGAGAGGCAGCCAGAGCACCAGGTCTGAGCCCCAGCGTTCCTGGGACTCTTTCTTATTGGCTTCCTGAGTACTTGAAGCTCCAACAGGAGGTACAGGCATTTGATTGGAGACGACATTAGCGTCTCCAGCGGAGCTTGGGGTGGAAAAAGGTACATCTGAAAGAGCCATGCTGGGAACCGTGCCTTCTCAGGAGCCAAAACCACGGAGAAGAGGAAGGCCTAGGAAAGATACAGAAAAAGGAGAGGAGGACCGCCTCTCGACCGGGTTGAGTCCACGTCCACCCCTTGAGGAGCCTGCGATGCTTACCAACTGGTCGGAGTAGGTTGGGACTATCGGTAGAGGAAGCGGGAGATGAAAGGGAAGGGAAAAAGTGTCGGGCACTTCCGTCGAAAGTCCCACTCAACAATTAAATCAGGCTCAACTCGCAATAGCCGAACTCTACCAAGAAAATAGAGAGTTGCGGTGTCAGTTGATGGAAAAATACCAGGAGACACTGCCATCCCAGGGTCGCGCAGGAAGCATGGTTTGGTTGCAGATATGACTTTAGGAAGCGCAAGATAAAATTGTGCAGCTGTGTGAGGTGCAACGGATGGTGGGAGAAAAGAACATAGTGCAAGGCGCGAGTAGTAACCTAGGGAAAGGTTCGTGTGTATGGGACACATAATGGGTGGTTATGTGCCTTGTACTTTCCTAAGCGACTCTTGATAAATTTTTCTTTTTCTCTTTTGTTGTAAATATATTTGTGGTCTCACTACCACCGGGCCGATTGGTCACGGCGTCGGTGTGGCTTATTGTATGTGATCCAAACTCGACATGAACCTTTAGTGCAATAACGACAATGTTTTGAATGTACCACGCTTTCTTTTAAATACAAAAATTAACCGTGTTCTCTTATCTGAGTCTTTTTCGCATAAATTATTAGATTCTTGTGATCGTCATTTTTACACTGTGAGTTTGTTAATACTTTCCCTTGTAAAATTTTAGATGTCGATTGATGCTTTTGTGGCATTACCAACCCTAGATCATTAGAAAAATTTAATCATAAAAACAAAAGGTATTCGGCTAGTGGGTAAGGGTCAAATTCGGGATCTCGCTCGCATCAAAAGCGCTAAGAAAAGATTAGTCACCAAGAATATCGATACTGGGCGGTATTGGGGTTATTGTTACAACAAGAAATTAATCATTTTTCAATCGTCGATGCCGAACTTGTTTCGGGTGTTCGGCGGTCGAAAGTGTCACTCTTCTTTATGAACAGCGCTTACTGTTACACCTTTTCGCCAAAACTGACGAATCGGTCTTCGTCAAGATCCTTCCCGAGGCCTATTCGTAGAAAAGTAACACTTTCATCAGCCGATGCCGATGAAGATTGGTGCTCGGCTATTTTGAATTCTCAGACGATTTTCATCACCTTTAACTTTTACCGATGCCGAACTTCTGAAGCGAGTCAGGGAAAATTTTGGGTCGTCGATTCCTTGAGTAGTTGTTAAGTCTCTTTTAGAGTTAAGATAATTCTTTGTTGTATGTTCAAGTGAACTTTAATCAATTCAAACATGGAACACATAAGATAAGCGAAAGTATCAGTTTCATACCGAAGCGAAAATAGTCAAAATGTAAAATATCGGGTGGTACCCAAAAGGAAATGGTCACAGACCTTTTAGGGTGTGTTGAGTGCTCAACAAATGGCGATTCACTGAGCAAATGCAGAATCTTTAGTTCCCCTTTGTTTCCCTTAGGGTAATAATTCCACGCAGAACATGAAGCACACATATTTATTCATATATATATATTGAAAGTATTGTTTTAGGGCTTGGTTGTTTACTGGGTGGGCATCAGGTTCCCCCCTCAGATTTTGCAACCGATAAGTACCTGCCCCGATTTTCTCAGCCAGTTGGAAAGTCCCAAGCCATAGGCTCTGGAACTTGGAGTGTTTCCCTTTTGGTTCATTTTCCCTATCCCACTTCAAGACTAAGTCTCCTACTTCAAATTTCTTTTCCTTAGCCTTATGCTTATCAAACCATCTTTTCACTATTTGTTGGTGGGCTAGGAATTTTGACTTAGCCTTTTCTCTTTGTTCTCCCGGCATGAGAAAAGTGTTGATTCTTTGTTTCATGGCCGAGGATGGTTCCTCACTGGAATCTTGGGCCAATTGAAGAGATGGAAGATAGAGCCCATTTGGGAGGATGGATTCTTGCCCATAAACCAAAAAATATGGGGAATTTCCTATAGCTTCTTTCGGTGTGACCCTATCAGCCCATAGAGCATTATGAAGTAGATTATGCCAATTTCTTTGGTTATCCGTAACCATCTTCTTTAATATCCTTACCAGGTTTTTATTTGTTGATTCCTCCACACCGTTTCCCTGAGGGTAATAATTTGCAGAGTACTTGATTATGATCCCTTTGTCCATAGAAAACTCTGTCAATAAGGTAGAAGAGAAATAACCTACATTGTCAAAGACCAAAATAGAGGGAACACCAAACCTTGTGATCAGTTGTTGTTCTATAAATTGGATTACTACCTTCTCATTTACCTAAGTCAGAGGAATCGCCTCTACCCATTTTGTGAAATAATTGGTGGCAGTAAGAATATACTTGTGCAATTTTGAAGAGCTCAAGGTAATTTCCCCTATTATGTCTAACCCCCATTGTTCAAAAGGCCTCGAGATAGTCACAGGCTGAAGTGGGATTGTTGCCCTTTTCTCCTTTCCAGCGCTTATTTGACAAGTCTTAGAGTTCCTAGCGTAGGAATGAACGTCTTTGAAAAAGGTGGGCCAGTAATAACCGACTCTCAGAATCTTATGAGAGGTGGTGTTTCCTGCAAAAAGTCCCTTGACGGGGTCGTCGTGGAGTTCTTTTATCACTTTATCAGCGTCTTCTCATTCGAGACATCTCAATAGTACTCCATCATATTTGATCTGGAAGAGCACCGAATTTATAAGGCGATAATGTGAAGATTTTAACCTCAGGGCTCTCCTTTCCCTAGGGTTGAGGTTCTCAGGACAAGTCTCGTGATGTAGAATATAAGTTAAATCCTTGTACCAGGAGCCTTGTCCTGAGGATATGTATGCTATTTCATTACACCATAGTGTTATTTCATTTCCCCACCCAGAATTTGGAATTGCTTGATCCTGGGCTTCGACTGCAACCTTGCACAAACCTTGTCCTTTTACTAGTTTGGCAGGTTTTATATCTAGATCAAATTCCTGGACTACTGCCATCCAGTTCCCTCTCCTTTCCCCAATTTCTTGTTGGGTAAATAGGGATCGGACCGCAGGGTGTGGCACAATCACCTTAGTGTGATTCTTGAGGATGTAAGACCTAAAATGCTTGACTTCCTTATAGACCGCGTAGGCATGTTTGTCTATGGCAGGGTAATTGAGCTTAGCTCCTTGAATATTGGTACTCATAAATGACATTGGGGCTTTGTTGTTGTCATCATCCTTTTGATTTAAAACCGCAACTAGCGATTGGTTGGAGGCGAAAGTATAGAGGGAAAAATCTCTATTAAAATTGGGACTTCGCAACACCGGGGCTCGGGATATGGCAGATTTGATATTTCCGAAGGAATCTTTTTGCGCATCATCCCACTAAAATTTGGCATCCTTGCAGATCATCTTTTGAAAGGGTTTGATGATTTCGGAAAAGTCGGGAGTGAATTTCCTTACAAAGTTGATTTGCCCAAAAAAGGACTGCATAGCTTTCTTGTTACGGGGTAGAGGGAGCTGAGCTATGGCCTTAATCCTTTCTGGGTCTATGTGAATCCCTGCTTGCGATATAATATGGCCTAATAGCTTACATTCCTCGACACCGAAAATAGTTTTCTTAGGGTTCATAGATATACCGTATTTCCTGCATCTCTTGAAAATATGAGTTAAGTGTCAGATGTGATCTTCTCTATTCTTCGAGTACACTATAACATCATCTAAATACACTACCACACATCTATTGATAAGTCCTCATAAAGCTACATCCATGGCCCTTTGGAAGGTTTCTCCTACGCTGATTAACCCGAAAGGCATGTGTTTATAAGAGAAGGTTCCCCATTTGGTTCGTAAGGTGGTTTTTAAACGATTTTTTTCTGAAACCAATACTTGGTTGTAGCCTGAGAAACCGTCTAGTAGGGAGAAAATCTTCGAGCCTAACACAGTCTGCAAGAGTTGTTCCATCGGCGGGACAGGATAATTTCCCTTTTCGAAAGCTCTGTTGAGGTTCCAAAAATCCACGCATAATCGGATATCTCCCGACTTTTTCCTCACCGGAACAAGATTTTCTACCCAGGCAGAATGCCTAACTTGGAAAATTATCTTCGCATCTAAAATCTTCCTTAACTCCTGATACATGAGAGGTTCTAGGGATGGATGATACTTTCAGAGCTTTTGCTGGAAAGGTTTTATTTCTGGTTTCAACAGGATGGTGTGTTGAATAATGCGGGTGTCATACGTTTTCAAGTCCTTATAGGACCATGCGAAGATGTCCTGATATTGTCTAAATAATTTGAGGTAGGATTTCCTCTCTTCCTTAGATATGGTTTTGTTGAGGTTCACATTCTTCGGGTTCTCTGGGGTTCCAATATTTATAGTTTCATGGAGGGGGAAAGAGATACCAATCTTTGCGTTTTTAGGTCCTTTAAATCGTTCCTTCAGATCAAACAGATTCTCTAGATTAGCTACCCCCCTCGAGACTGTGTGAGCCTTCGGTTCTATCCAAAGATCGGTTCCTGTTGATTTCTCTTGGAACTCTTCATCGTCAATAGCGAGATCTTTGAAATTGTATTGGTTGGTTAAGAATTTTATGATTTGTTCATCTCCCTCAAAGACTTTCCAATTAGAAATGTTAATAGGTACTGATAGTTTGTAGAACAATTCTACAGTGAATTGAGAGGCTTCATAATATTCTATAGGCAACAGTCTAGAAGCGGTTGTGGCTAAGGAGTCAACAAGAATATTCTTTGCCCTAGGAATCACCATGATATTGAAAGCCTCAAAGCGTTCTATTAACCTATGCACCTCATGCTGGTAGTTATTAAGATGAGGAGAATTGCAGTGTATAGTATTCCTTACTTGTCTAACAATAATTTTAGAGTCTCTGAAAACTTTCAATTCTTTGACATCCAGATCTATGGCTTTCTTTAACCCCTATACTAGAGCTTCATACTCGATAGTGTTGTTGGTACATTGGAATTCTAGTCTATAGGACAGGAAATGATGTTTACCTTTATAGTCGATGAGGATGCACCCTGCTCCTGACCCTTCTTTTGATTTAGATCCATCAAAATAGAGGGTCCAAATGGGTGAACGACAATCGCTCCTTTCTCTTTCCTCTTTAATGTTTTGTTCTCCGATCTTTTCTCCCACAAGTCCAAGTGCAGAATTTTGACAGAAGAGAGAGTCTCCCGTTGGCATCGGTGATTCTTATTGGAAAATAATTTCAGAGTTTTGGGTAAATGAAACATTAGATAGGAGAGGAGAAAATTTCCCAAAATGGGAATCACAGGAATAATTACCCAACACGGGAAAGTCCGTGGATGCGGGTTCGTTCGGGGTTTCTAGATCAATGACCGTATGCTTCAGATATTTCTCCCTATCGATCATGATCATGTTGTTGTATCCCTTCAGTGGTAGCCAAAGGTGTGCCCAATATGTACTGAAATGTCCATTGATATATGCCTCTGGGATATCTACTACAATGATGTCAATCACTTGAACAAAATACGGATGTGTCGTTATCCTGATCATCACATATTTGAGTTCTCCCATGAACTTGACTTGGGTTCTATCTAATTGTATGACATTCTTATCACTTTTAAGAGGGACAATGCCTAATTTATTACAAATGGCCAAGGGTATCACGTTGGAGGACGCCCCAGAATCTACCAAGCAATTGTGAAGGTTCCTGTTGAAGACTTCAAATGTCAGGAGGAAAGGTGGAACAAAGGGATTTTCCCTCCTATCTCCCGAACATGTGTTCAGAGTCGACTTGCTCACTGGATCGGTGGAAGACATATTTCTTTCTAGATCGCTTATCACTGACGGGTTTCCTACGAAGCTCAAAGCCTGCAGCAGAAAGTCTTTTTGCTGGGGGATCCTACACATGTGCATAACGGATATGTTGGCCCTTAACTTTTTCAAATCTTCGACCACGTTATAATCTAGTTTGGGTGATTTCTGGGTGTGAATGCTTATAGGATTATTGCTGAAAGAGGAAGGCATTTTCAAGCGATCGTGAGTTTCCTTACTCTTCGAGACCTAGGCGACGTTGGCATCTTTCAATCTAGGCGGACCCTTACTGCGCGTCTGTATCGCCGAGACTTCCACGGGTCATTCTTGTGACTCAAACATAAATAGGTCGTTGGAAGGCATGATCAGGTCGGGATCCCATATCATCATGGTCGTGCCTCGTGGTGGATCAATCTCTTCCTGATCGACACTATTGATAGCTGAACTACTTGGTTGTTTGGTTAGGGAGACTTCATCTAGGAATCGATTGGCCATCAAATTCATGG
>SNQJ01S0009755.1:61034-101886 GCA_010110895.2 Picea sitchensis | reverse complement strand
TTGATTTTGATGGGCTTATAATACATATTGAATGATATATCTAGGAATATGGACTTTATTTTTCTTGTATTCACCCTTCTTGTCTACACCATCAACTTTTGATTCATCACCACCCTTCTTATTATCATCCCCTCTCATTTTGTTTTCTCCACCATCCTTCTTCTCCCCACCGCCATCCTTTTTATCCCTACCACCACAACCTTCATTCTTTCCCCCCCTTCTTTTTTTCCCATCCTTCTTATCCCCTTCTTAATTGTCTCCATATTTCTTATGTGGGGCGATCTCCATATAATTTCTAGATGATCTACAAATATGAATATAATAAAGTATTGAGACAACAACATTCAACATTAAAATAAGCATACACGCACACAAGAATGTAGTACAATACTTTTTTCTTTTACGAACCATTGTAACCAACCATAGTTGAATTGAAGTTTGGGTGTAAAGGCACATGGGAGACAATGGATAATGTTGTTGTTATCTCTTTGCACTCTCACTTAGGATGCACCAATCCCTTCTCATTAAGAAGAAAAAACTAATGGTACTTCTTGGTGTAGACTTTGTTGTGCATCATGCAACAAGTTGAGTAGCTCCTTCCTACCTTGGTTGGGTAAGGGATTCCTTCTATTATCCACCAAAGGTGTTCATGCACTTGTTATTTCTTTTGAGAGGGACTACCTTTGAAATTATAATATCCTTAAAATCAAGAGCTCAAGTATAAATATTCTAATATTTTAATATATGCATATGAATAATTGAATTATGTTTATTGTTTTCTTTAACATACCTTCATGATGCACTTCCAATAGAAGTAGACATAAAATATTATCAATAAAAAAATGTCTTATCATTAACAAGTGCATGCATGACATTTTTGCAGTTGTTCACTCCTCTGACAAGTGCATCCAAGGCATTTTTGTAGTTGTTTACTCCTTGATTTTGCGGTTTATATCCATTAACTCAGCTTGATGATTAATATGTGCTCTATTATTGTTTAAATAATGTGGCCATCCTTGATTTTTCTACTCTTTTATTTTTGAGTTCACTACAATACTTGATAGCTTGATATAAGTGTGCCTTGGATCTTTTGAGATATTAGCTACATTTGTATCTCCATGTAGGGCTTTTAGTCTAAAATAGTTCAGGATCTCTCTCTTATTAAATATGGGTGACTTCTAAACAATATAGGCTACAATAATTTTCTCACTACATGAAGGAAAAACTTGGGATTCTTTGCATTAATATCCCTTCTTTCTTGCCTCATCCTTCTTATCCCCTTCCTAATTATCTCCATCCTCCCTATGTGGAATGATCTCCTATAAGTCATGGTCTTTCTATGAAGATTATATAATGGCTTGTAGTTTTGGTTATAATTAATGAATGAATGGATCAGATGTGAGGATTAGAACGAGCTATTTTTTTTTTGTTGTTTTTGGTTGATAAGAAAGAGAGTTGTGGAATTTGGAAGCTAGGTCAAGAAAGGTTTACTTTTTCTTGTAGTTTGTATGCTGTAGAGTAGAAAGCATGTCAGGGATAGTTACTGAAGCTCTGCCTTATATGTGGGTTTCTATCCTTAGTTGGTTCACTCCCATTATGTTATTCTTACTGTTGAATTTGGTGATTAGAACCTCTGTTGTTTCTTTTAGAATGCGTCAAAACAACAACACAAACATGGACCTTAGAAGAAACCCATCTATGATATATAGACAAAGCACATTAAATTTATCTAGAGATTAGTTCACCCTTCTTGTCTTCACCATCATATTTGGATTCATCATTGCCCTTCTTATTATCATCCCCTCCTCCCTTTTTTTCTCCACCATCATTCTTAAACCCACTAGCATCTTTTGTTTTTGGTTGATCAAAGGGAGGCACTGTGGGTGGCAACAAAACAAAATATGTAAAACTACAAATTAATGTAATTTTTATTGAAATGTTCTAACTATGGAGATTACAACATGTGGCAAATGTATAAATGTAGAACATATCATAAAATAGTGGTGAAGGAAACACTAATACAATTGTTTCATTCAATGTAACCTTATGATTACAAAGTTGCTTCAATGCATGCTTAGAGCCATCTCCACCTGTGCTTGGATAATTTGTTAAATATGGTGTAAAATTAGCAATGCAAATATGATGGAAAATTAAATGTCAACCATTATTAATACATTGAATAAAACGAAAAACCTTTTCTAATCAACATCATATATATTTTTTTTTTCAAGTAAGAAAGCTATATATTACATGCTATGAAAAAACAGTTTCATCATACAAGAGTCATTGCCATGAAAAAATAGTTTCATCATACAATTTACTAGAGTCAGAGTTGCCATGAAAGTAAACCAACCCAACTCCAGACCAGTTTTGAGCATGAACAACCCGTCATGGTCAAAAGATATAACAACAAGAACACAAAGGGGAGATAGTCTCTAGGACAAAGAAGAATAGTCAAAACTGCACCACTACTTAAGACTGTATTTATAAAACTAAGGGAGAAACTGTGCATATAAACCATAACTAGCTTTAAGGTGAAACCTGGCCATTCTGAGGAGAGTCCCCCTTGTTGCTTAATGGTAGAAGAATTTGCACTTGTAGGTTGATAGCGTCATGGGCTAACAAGTCTGAAGCGAGCTGCTGGTGAGTTAGGTGAGCGTGTAGGGCCACTAGCAGGGAGATTACTGGTCAAATATTTCAATTATGTATTTTAAATCAATCACCTCGCTACGTATCTAAAAAAGAAGTTGCAGATGGTACCATTGATCCCGGTTTCCGATGAGAAATGAAGAGGGCTTGAAGACCGGGCTAAAACATTATTGCCTTTAGAGGACCCTACAAGCATCATGCGGCATTGAGGTCACTTCAGCATTGCATGGTTTAGGGTATACAGTTATTGCCATATCAACTCAAAGGTACCTGGGGTAATTTCCCATTCCGTCAGCAGTCCTGTACGCTGGCTTCATTTGCTCCCTCCTGTGTTGCAGAAGCAAAAAATGGATGATTTCGGGACCGTGGAGGAGATCCAGGGCGATCTCGACACGCCTTATTGGAGGCTCGAGCTGCCAGATGGCTTGGCCTCCTCCCTCTGGGTGAAACCCCATCTGGGGTAATCAACATCACTATTATCAGATAGTGCAGTATTCATTAAGATTTTGGATTTGTAAACATGAAAGATAATTTCTAGTCTAGTGGAAAAAATGTTAGCAATTTAGAAATTATTATACAAGTGAAAAAAATGATAAATGCATTCCAATCAATGTACACCACAAAGCTACATTTCCAAAATACCTTTATCTATATCTATAAGGGATACTATCACGGGTTCAAAAGTCATGCTTGAGTGCCCAAGTCTCATCATCTACAACCATGCGACACTGCGACGATTCCCACTTGGTGGTGCGACCAACTAAAGATACTTTCTCTAGACTACGCCTCCTCACATAGAATACATCCATACTTTATTCTAAGCTACAAGCTAGTCGCACCCTCCATCTCATACAAAGCAAATGTTATCATGGTTTCAACACTTAGCCAATTAAACACACAATACAAGAGAACATGCGACACAAAATAGAGAAAAAAAAAGTATGGAGTTGGGCGGTGTTGTAACCTAAAATTACCCTGTCAAATTTTTGGCTCATCTCAAATTTAACTCATTTGCTCCCATGCCTTAAACCATTTTAGTCAGTAGTCAGTAAGATATTCCTCCATACTTTACTTTCACTATCTTCACTGAAAGTCTTTGCAAAATCATTACCTTTATCCTAAATATCCTTGCAAAATAATTACCTTTATTGAAAATATCTTTGCAAAATCATTACCTTTATCCAAAATTTGAGTATGTCAAATAAAATATAAAAAGTCTATACCTTCGTTTTTTATCATAGTAATTTCACCATATGTCAAGAGTTAAGGCGTTTTTTATCATAGTAATTTCACCATATGTCAAGAGTTAAGGCATTGAGTGGAATATCATAACGATTTAAAAAATTTATGGAGTTTTCACCTACCCCTTTTCTTTATAGATTCATGTTCAACTAATCCTATATACCAAATCGAGCTAAGATAAGTCCAATAGCCTATACTCAAGTATTAAAGCAAATTCATGAGTGAGTCCACAAATAAAGAGTGGATTCCATTGTTGAGCCATATAAAATGTCATATGCCAAACTAAAAGTTGAGCGTTCATTTTATAAACCTTTTGTAAAAAATATTGGGTTTTATCGTCTCAATTCTTTTTGTAACTACACCAAGTTTTGAAGTGACAAAGTATACAGTGGTTTTGGGTATTTATAAAAATGGTTTATCAAAAACTCTTTCAGGTGTTTGTTCGACTTTTTGGAGTTTTTAAGAGCATATTTTCTGATCAATTTTCATTGAAATCCCTCAAAAATATTGAAACTCTAAATTTAAGTAATTAAATCTATATAATTCAAATACTTTAAGAATTTTTAAAAATGCTAAATCTATTTATACATTAAAAAATACAATTTAAACAACAGAAAATAAAATAAAGATTTCACTAAAATTTATTCCCTCCATGCTAATAAAAAAGTTGAATCTTTAAACAAAGCAAAAGAAATATACCCACGGTGCTAACCATATCAACCAGCTCCATGTCCTATCCTATATGCCCTCGGCATTCTCAAGACTGAACGGCGCATGCGTTCAAACAACTACACCTGCCAGTCATGCATTCGAAGGCTAAACCAGAGCTTGAGAATCGAGCCGTCCACATGTCCAAGATATCAACGATCCATGTACAGTTCGGATCCTCATTTAGCGTGAGATTTAAAAGCTTTCAAGCTTGGAAATGGATAATCTTTTGATGCGTGGCGGTCTTGGAGCGTTTCGGATGCATAGGCGAGGTGAAAATTCATGTAAGTCTATCTCCGAAATCGTTGACAGTCCTCAATCAGCCTGGCCATGGGACACGTGGAGAATGCAGTTAACATTAAAATGGGGCCTTTGGTCTTTTCCTTTTAAATTTTCAGGGCGGTGCATCCCTATGGAACTAGTATTCAACCAACCAAGAAGCACGACTAAGCAATGCCAGCGCCACCCCAGCTCTCCTGAAGACGAGAAATTAGTCTTTAAGCTGGGAGGATTGAGAGGGGCGCTCTCTGTCTTGCATTTCGTGGACAATATGGAGTCTGCCATGTATGCTTTTCTCTTTCAGTGCTGCTTCAATACCAAAGCCCTGTCAGAGGGCAAATTCGTCCATGCCCACATCATTTTCAAGGGATTCAAGCCGGATACCCATTTGAAAACGATCTCGTCAGCGCTGGAAAATGGGAAAATGGTATGGATATCCATAACATGATTGTAAGAAGTGGATCGAGTTTGATTTCATTGTGGGGAAAACCCTTGTAGACGTGTATGCCAAATGTAGCAGCGTAGAGGATGTGGGTATTGTGTTTGACAAAATATCCCAACGAACAGGAATTTAATGAAGCACTCAAAGGTCCACCTGTTGGTGGTTGTGAAGCCCATAGCCTACTGGATCATAGATAGTGAAGCCAACTAAATATATACCTGATCACTACAAAGGTCACAACGCATACACACCAGAAGATAATTGCTATGAGAAGTCATGCAGAAGTCAGTATGAGCAGTGTACAAACTGATTTCCAGCCTCCGATATTAGATAAAAACCCTGCTTCTAGAACAGAATGGGTTTTCATCAATGACTAATCAAGGCAGAGACAATATGCCATGCCCACTTCAGGTGCATTAGACGGTGGGCTTTCTACTCAAAGTGGGCTTCAGGTCCAATACCCTATAACCACAGAAACAAGAGGCTCATTCAAACAATATCTCATTAGCAGGTAGGCAACCAGTGACGTTCAGAATGGAACTTGATTTGATAAGGCAGAGCAAAATCAAAACCATGGCGTGGAAAATGATACTCTAAACCCTCTGATTGCTGATATAATAAATGCTGACTTGCACTATATTCCAGATTCTAATTTGCCATATTCATATGAGACAATGAGGGAATGGAGGCAGGATGTTAAAGAAAAGGTAATTGTAGAATGAAACATACGCATTCATGCCCCCCATGGAATGGAGAACTCTCACTTAGTCAAATGAGCTTCATCTGGTTTGGCAATGAGTATCCATTTCTTATATGCCGCGTTTGTACAAACCACCATCTTTCCTTGGACATATTCAGTGAATAATCCAGGCAGTAAGAAGACATGCTTCGGGGTATCATCTTGTTCTTTTTATTGTCGTCATCATAAAAATATTAATATGTCAGCATAGCATACCGTCTGAATATGGAATAGGTCATTCACCACTCAGAAAAATTCTCTTAGATGGAGTAATATGTCAGCATTGCATACTGTCGGAATCTGGAATAGGTCATTCACCACTCAGAAAGATTTTCTTAGATGGAGTATTGGATAGATAGATGGTAGCTTGCGAACTAGCGAGATATCATTCCTTCAGTGCCAAGGCTTATGAGTTATTGTTATGTTGCTCAACCTGACAGCAGAGTCATACTCATCTTTGCAAGAACAATCTTTAGGCCAGCAAATGTATGATCAAGGTATTGCAAAGAATATTAATTTTTATCCTCAAATTAAGTATCACCAAASTCAAACATCTTGCAAATGTTTGAAGACCAAAGAKAGTCCATTAAATATGAAACAAACAACACTAATAGACAATGRACATATTTGACAATTTAGTGAATTAACTTGCAACTGGGCATTGTTGGAGACAGTTATTGCAGCTGATTTAATGCCCAAAATTGTTCTGTTAGCAGATTTGATGCCCAGAGTTGTTCATGTAGCAATTTTTATCCTGAAAATCTCTCCTAAATTGTGATCTCAGCAGTCAAAGGAAATTTGGTGTTTTAATCAGCATATAACAAGATGCCAACATGTCTGAAAGAGATGCCCAACTGATAAAAAAAGTCTCCAAGACTTGTTGCATGATGAAGAAGAGATGGTTCAAAAAAAATAAGAAAACTTGAACACTCAAAGTTTGCAACACCCTAGCTATAAAGAAGATAAAGGGGTAGCAGTATGTGATCTTAAGGGATGACGATAGTTAATCTTGAGGAGCTCTCCAGTACTTATTTAACGTTATTACTACAAGAAAATACTAGAAGGTCTTTGCTAGGAGAAAAAGAAAGTAGGTTGGATTCTTGTTAATCTTGAGGAGCTCTCCAGTACTTATTTAACGTTATTACTACAAGAAAATACTAGAAGGTCTTTGCTAGGAGAAAAAGAAAGTAGGTTGGATTCTTCTATTGATAAGTGCACGCCTCCACTCCACTACTTCAAAATGTGGGAATTGTTAGAAATATTGGAATTATCTTTTGATACAATTGTGTAATACCTCGGTTTTGAGTCTCTGAATTAATAATGTATTTTGTTTATTTGATGAAAGGTTGGAGTGCTTGAACAATTGGAAGAGGTAGGATTGCCTAGGAAATGTAATACTTTGATCATTATTAATAATGAAATACATCGTTGGATGCAAGACAGACAAGGACAAGAGTTATATGAGGTTATGATCCCACAAGAGAGGGGAGAAGCTAAGGGGTTAAGCCTTTAAAATTTTAAATTATTTTTGTTTTACCCACCTTGGAATTTTGGAGAGAAAGAACGGGTTACATGAGTTTCTTGTGGGAATGTCACATTATGCTTTTAATATTTAAACCCCGTTCTTAGTTGTCTTGGGGGTTGGTCATTCATTCTTACTCAAAAAACCGTTTTTGAAGTTGTTCCTCTCTAATTCACTCTTCTTCTCGGTTTTGCATGAGGAAGGGAAAAAAATTGTCGAAGGCAAGCAACCATGGTTGGCTGGCTGTAATTAAGCACTGATTATTCCAGAAAGGGAGGGATGCCAATGGGCATGAGAATAATGGCAGTTGAGAGAGAATTGTCCACAACTGAGAATCTTGAGAGTTTCCAGCATTGAGATTTCTTGATTAGAAGCACTATAGCCTTGTAAACAGGTGGACATCCCGAGGGATTGCGTGGTAGTGAAGGGGGTTCATTTTCTTTGGATGGTGCAGGCTGAAGGGAAAGAGAGCTAGTGAACTAGATTTGTTGTGTGTTGAGAAACTTGTAAGAGCTTGATTGTTGACTGGTTTGGTGTAATATCCCCCGGTAGTGCCCCAGTTATATTATGAATTGTAATCATGTTTATGAATTGTAAATCATGTTTTGTAGGTTGATGAACCAAGTATTGATAAGCTGGTAGGTTTATGTGTTTATTAGGTTGGAGAGCCTAAGTGTCAAAGGCCAGGAGCCTATTTTTGTAAATGTAATATGCAGAACATTAATAATATATAAACATCGTTGTGTGTCGACCGACCACAAATAAAGAGTGATGGGGGACTAAGCTTCCATAGAAAGGGTAAGGGAGAGGGGGATGAAAGGTTGGAAGAGGGGCTAATCTTGAGGGCTTAAGTCCTTGAATAATAATTTATTATTATTCCAAAGCTATGTGAAAAACATATTATTTTTATCCTAAGTCCTCGGAGGGGCAACACATGCAGCTCCAACGTGTGCAAAAAGAGAACGCGTACTTGATGGAGTGCATGCAGTTTCATGGGCGACATGTGTCGGCCCAGGCACATGCAATTTAACCAAAGAATTGAGCTGGGATGGGGGTCATCCTCCATTCTTTCGTCAGCTGTCTGAACCGTTTGGAGTCCGTGAACGACCTCTGCTTAATTTTCCTGCCACGCAATCCTGAAAACGAGAACTGGAAGTCGACTGGTGTATTCCTGTGAATTATGTGGCCTCTGTATTCATCCTTTGCAATGTTCACACACGCATCTGAGACCCGAAATCCGTCACCTAAGTCGTTCTTTGAATCTTCCATACTCCGCCTGAATTCACTGGAATCCTTCTCGAGATCCGTTTTGTCTCTGCATTGGACCTCTGCATAGCCACGCACCTCTGAAGTCGACCCACATCTTCTGTGAAACCTGAGCAATTGTCTATGTCGTAAGTGTTATAACTGTGGGTTATTATGGCCATGCAGTCCCTTGGCTGAGTGTGATTGGCTACTGTCATCCATTCCTTGCTGAGTCTTGTTGTCCTCCTTGTGTTAGAATGGAGCTGAAGAAGCAGGCTGTCAGGCCTGTGTGCAACACTCTCTCTAGGTGAGAGAGGTGGTTGTGGTTGAAGAAGCGGGTTGCCAGGCCTGTGTGCAACACTCTCTCTAGGTGAGAGTGGTGGTTGTGGTTGAAGAAGCAGGTTGTTGGGCCTGTGAGCGACTCTCTCCAGGTGAGAGAGTGCGTAGAGGAAGTGAAAACTCCTGGAATGAGTCCTGTAGCTGCCACAAAGCTCGAAGAATTCTGGTCCAGTCTATTGATGAAGCCCAAGGTAAGGGAGGTTTAGCAGCCGAAGGACTATCTTAGTGACAGTGAAGGTGTATACTCCTGGGGTGGGACAGGTATGTGGGGAATGAGAGTCTGTGAGCAGTCGACATAAGTGGCTCCTGGGAAAGAATCATTCCTCATAAACTGTGTGTCTTCCGTTGACCTTGCCTAGCTTAGGATTCCCTTGCCCGATGGAGCTTAGTCCCAGCTCGGGGGTGACCTACTGCTGAGAGTGATGAGCAGTGTAGTCTAAGGATGGGAGGTTCCTGGAAGGTCTGCACGCAGTTGGTGCTGCATTACAGTTTCAAAGATAAGTATCATTATGTGTTTTAATTCTGTACTTAATTAAAATGCATGTTCTGTGATACTTGTAATATTATCATGTATTCCGTTGCTAGTTTGAATTGTTGTCAAATTCTATTTAAGTTTGTATGACAGCAATAAATCCATGTCAAATGTCTTAATTTAATTTAATGCTTATTCTTTATAAATAATGTATGTTATATATTTAAGTATGAGAATGTTTCCGCGAAGTACCATTTCCCGGCAAGTGGGTTGATGGTCGGGGACGTTACATTTGGGAAGCTGAGTGTCGGTTTGAGACCCATCCTTGTGGATTCATAGCCCTAGCTCGGGGGGTGACCTGTTGTTGAGACTTCGAACAACATTATCTAAGGTTGGGTGGAACGTCCTTGGTCTGCAACCAATTGGTGATTGGTTTTATTAAAAATAAGTGTTTTATGTCATGTGTTTCTTTGCTTATATATTTATTTCTACTGTGTATTAATTATTATCTTTGAGATATGTATTTATAATATGCCTGCTTGTTGGTTATTTCTGTGCATGGCATATAGTTCATTTCTTTTATGGTATCATGAATCTTGATTATTACATGTGTTTCTTTCATGCTTCTTAATCGTTAATTGGTACCAAAAATTTGAAATCAATCCAAGAAGTGCGTTCTTGAAGTAGCATGGCCTAGTCTGTCGGTGGTTGGGTGTGTTATAGAGTGGTATCAGAGCAATTGGTTTACAACACTAGGCCTTTGAAGGGGCCTGCTACATGTCAGGACAAAATTTGTTGGAGGCGTATTATTCTTTTGAATGAAATTAATGGCTATNTAAAACCTTGCTCAGGCGATTCTTCACGACCCTGGCTTTCCATCGAGGCCTCACTTGCTCGATTTGGGATTCATAACTGATATATCTGTCTCTTGGAGTAATTGTGCACAACAGTGATAGATATGTTCCTTGCATGGATCTAGAGCCATTGATCTGTGATGGTGTTACATTTTCTTTATCCCATATTCATGGGGAAGATTCCAAATGAATGATTTATAAGCAAAAAGAGAACCCTTTGTCACTTGTGTGTGAAGCACAGAGAGCCACGAAACCTTGCAGAGCCCGCACACAATGTAAACTTTTGGTCCAATGGATAGGATCGGATTGGGTTCAATAGTTGGATGCAAGTTTGAATGCAGAAGCTCGGTGGGCCGAACAAGAATTGATTAGTGGGAGTATATGAAAGTCTAAGTGCGGTGGGCAGGTGGCTCAATGCCCTAGTGGGCTAGTGGACCAGACCGGACCAACATCAGATCACGGTGAGATATATGTAAGTTGAGACCAGTGGACCAGTGGCCTGGTGGCCAGACCGTACCGAAGTCGAGGATGGGAGAGTATGAAAGTTGAGCCTGGTGGGATGGTGGGTCGGTGGCCAGACCAGACCAGAGTCGAGGACATGAGAGTATGAAAGTTGAGTCGGTGGATTGGGATCAGAGGTGTATAAAGTCAGGAGCAAGGGAACTAGTCCCCGGTAACCGGTGGGCCAGTGATCAATGCCATGTCAACGCCACGTCACTGCGAGGTCATCAAGCACGTTAGCGGATTTCCATGTAAGAAAGAATGTTTGTTAGTGTAAAAAGAACAAACCAAATCTGAAGCCATTTTCTTATTTTGGCCATAACTTGAGCATATTAAATTAGATTGAGATGAAAATTATGGGTTTTTTTCCACAGAGAGGAGATCTACAAAAGTGACAGAGAGGGCCACTGTCTATTTCTACTTGGTTTTGTTATAAATTGAAAAATAATAGTTTTTAAATATCTGGGTCCATATCACTGGCATAGATCCAAATTAAGCTGAAATTCTTAGAGAGAGTCCAAAAAGAAGACATGAAATTAATCCATTAAGGAATTGAATAAATTTTAAGGGGATTGGAATGATGATGCCAAAATAGGCCAAAATTCACTATTACAAGCCACTTTTTGGGGATTTTTGGAGAAAAAGTGACCCCAGATCAAAAAAATAGAAATTTTTATTCAGTCAATGTTTTATATACGCATCAAGACATACAACTTTGGTTTAGTGAAATTTTTCCAGAAGTGCACATATTGAGAGATAGTCAATTTTGCTAAAAATTCCAAGTCTGGAAAAAAGGGGTGAAAAATGACAAAGTTGTCATTTTCATATTGCTGCATTTTTTTATTGAAGCATCAAATTGAAAATATGAGGGTTGTTTTGAATTCCCTGTCATTATTATTACCTACATCTTAGACAAAAATTTCTCTAGTTCTTGACATATTTTCTTCTGCAGTTGACATAAGTTAGTCTTTCAATAAAATTTCACCAGTGGAGAGAGTGTATAAATGGGGTGAACATGAGATTTCCAGGAAGCCGAAACTTTCATCTTAGAGATCGGATTGAGACATAAGAATAATCATTGGAAAAATGATTAAGAAGAGAATAATTTAGAATTATTAGAATTTAGAGAATTATGATATAATTCTTCATGAACTAAACAGAAAAATTCCCTGTAACATTAATTGACAAAATTTCTATAATATGGATAATTCTAACAAAAATGGTTTCTTGCACATTTTGTAGAATTAGGAGATATAAATATTAGTTCAATCTAAGAATGCATATTTGGGATATGGAAGAAGGAGATGGAGCCTTCAGTAGTGAGAGAGAAGTCAAAGGTCAAAATATTAGTGTTGTTAATGTAGAGACAAAATTTAATGGACATAGGAGTAGAGCGAATCCATAAACATTAATAGAGACTATGAAGACAACAAGGAATGGATCATGCTCATGACAAGGGGGATAAGGAAGACAACATGAAAGAAGAAATAACTGCAGAAGAGCCAGTCATTCAAGAAGTGCTAGCAAAAATCATAGACATCAGTTATCTCTTTTTACTCAACCAGGAAATTTTATGCATCTAAAGACTCCATAAGTAGTCCAAAAGTGTCTTGTGTTAGGCACCAAAGAAGAAGACATGAATTGAAAAATTTGCAAGGGGAAATGAGGAATCTTAAGCCACCACCCTTTGATGGTGAAAGAGAAAGGGAAGACGACGATTAATCATGGTTTCTTGGAATCATGAAGTATTTTCAGTTGCATAACTACTCATCTAACCTAGAAGCCAAAATTGTCACATACCATTTGCAGGGAAAATATGCTATGTGGTGGGATCAGTTGAAGTAAGTTGAGAATTAATAAGAGTATGATTACTTGGAAGTAGTGCAAGAGATATTTTAAGGAGTATCTTTCAAAGTACTTCTATGAAAATAAAATGCAAGATTTCTTTGAACTCAGGTTGGGACGCATGACTATGGGAGAATATGAAAATAAATTCTTGGGATTGTTAAAGTATGTGGGATTTATCAAGGATGAGAAGGTGAAAATACAAAGGTTTTTAAGTGGACTGACATCATTCTATAAAGAGAAGATTCAATATGATGAGCCTAGAACTTTGACAGAGACCATTAGAAAATATAAGTATATATATGAGCAAGGAAAGGGTAAAGACTCGTTGCAGGAGTCTTGGAGGGACAAGAAGGAGAAATATGATCAGAGAAAGAAATGATTCAAATGTTCTTTCAACATAAACAACCCTAATCAATATCAACATATTAGTTTGCTAAGAATGAATCCAAGAGGGAAGACTCCATGGAAAAAAGGGGAAGAAGACCAAGCAAATGTTGGGGATGGAAAGAAGATCACATGTACAAGGATTTCCCTCACAAAGAAGACAAAATGAAGACCATGCACAACATCCAAGAGGATACTATAGTATAAGACATGGGTAGAAATATTCCAAGACTATATGCAGCCTTAGAAGATCAACACACAAAACACCAATCCCATATGATTGAAGTGGAAGGTAAGATCATTAATCAATCTGTTGTTATTTTAATTGATTCAGGAGAAAGTCATTGTTACATCAATACTAAAATAGTGGACATAGTATATTTGGAAAAAAGTAAGATTGAAAAATCAAGTTTGGTTTAGCTAGCCACTGGAACCAAAAGAAGGATCAATGAGACAATCAAAGGTTGTCCAATAAATATGAATGGAGTAAATACAATTGTTGATATAATTCTCATATTGTTAGGATCTTATGATATCCTAATTGGAATGGATTGGTTGGACAAACATCATGCTGTCCTATATTGCCATGAAAAGACATTTACATGTCTTGGTGAAGAAGGAAAACAAATCTTGGTGAAAGGAATTCCAAGACCCATTTCTATAAGAGCAATTTCAACCTTACAACATAAGAGATGTTAGAGGAAATGTTGTCAATTGTATGCAACTCATGTGGAGGAGCCAAAAAATACCAAAATCTCAAGTCTTGAAGATTATTCAGTATTGAAAGAGTTTGAAGATGTATTCCAAGAAATACTAGGATTATCGCCAAAGAGGGACATGAAATTCTCTATTGATTTAGTACTAGGAGCTACTCCAGTATCAAAGACATCTTACAGAATGAGTACCCCCGAATTAAAATAATTGCAAATGCAATTGGAGGAATTGTTGAAGAAAGGGTATATACGCCCAAGTGTTTCACCTTGGGGAGCACTGATACTCTTTGTTAAAAATAAGGATGGAACATTGAGGTTGTGTATTGACTTTAGACAACTAAATAAATACATTGTGAAGAACAAATACCCTCTACCCATAATTGATGACTTCTTTGATTATCTAAGAGGAGCAAATACATTTTCAAAGATAGATTTCAGATTAGGATACCACTAGGGAAGAATCAAGGACAAAGACATCAGTGAGACAACCTTTAGAACCAAGTATGGACATTATGAATTTGTAGTGGTGCCATTTGGACTGACCAATGCAGCAGATGTCTTTACGTGCTTGATGAATGACAGACTTATAAATTATTTGGATATGCTTGTCATTGTATTCTTGGATGACATACTTATCTATTCTAAATTAGAAGAAGAACACGAACATCACTTGAGGTTGGTATTGCAAGTACTAAGGGAACATCAGTTGTATACCAAGCTTAGCAAGTGTTCTTTTTACCAAGAACAGAGCCATTATTTGGGGCACATTATTTCAGAACAAGGCATAACAATGGATCCAGAGAAGATTGAATCCATTAGAGGATGGCCCACACCCATGAATGTTTTAGAAGTCATATTTTTCATGCGATTAGCTGGATACTACCGAAGATTTATAGAAGGGCTCTCTAAGATTGTTAATCCCACCAATTCTTTACAAAAGAGGGGAATTAAATTTGAATGGACAACAAAGTGTGAAGAGAATTTAATTTGTTGAAAGAATAACTTACTAGTGTACCTATTTTAAAGATTTTTGACCCAAATGAAAGTTTTATGGTATGTACAGATGCATGCAAAGAAGGATTGAGTGGAGTCCTCACTCAAAATGGATATGTCATTATTTATGAGTCCAGAAAGATTAAAGAACATGAGAGGAATTGTGCCACACATGATTTGGAGCTTGTTGCCATAGTTCATGCATTGAAGATGTGGAGGCATTATCTCATGGGAAATAGATTTGAACATTATCTCATGGGAAAAATATTTGAATTAAGGATAGACAATAGTAGTCCGAAATATCTTTTTGAGCAACCAACTTTAAATGCCAGACAAACTGGATGGATATAATTTTTAAGTGAGTATGACTTTGACATCAATCATATCAAAGGAAAGAAAAACAATTTTTTTGATGCACTCTGCAAAAGACTACATCTCATGCATGCTACGCCCATTAGTATGCATCAGTCAGATTTAAATATAATAATTTTAAATGTTGTTGTTACAAACTAGCATTACCTACAAGTAAAATAAAATTTATAATAGGAAAATATACAACAAAAAATTAAAGAGTACGAGATGAAGGAATATGGATTACTTATGCATAAAAATAGAATTTATGTTCCTAGTTCTGGAGAACTTAGGAATGTGGTGTTAAAAGAAATGCATAATGTTCCATATGTCAGACATTTTGATTTCCAGAAAACAATTGCAACAGTAAGAATCCAATTATTTTTGCCTGAGATGAAGAAGGATGTTGTTGATTACATTTCCAGATGCATGGAATGCCAGAGAGTGAAGGATGAACATAAAAACTCAGCGGGTTTTCTATAGCCATTGCCAATTCCTGAGAAGAAATGAAAAGTGGTAACCATTAATTTTATAACTAAGTTTCCCAAGACAATAAGGAAACATGATTCAATAATGGTAGTGGTCGATAAGTTGACAAACACTACTCATTTTGTCCCTGTGAAAATGACTTACACAACAACTAATATTGTAAAAATTTACATGAGGGAGATTGCTAGGTTGCATGGAATACCTAAAACAATTGTCTTAGACAGAGATACACAGTTTACTTCAAATTTTTGGAGGGGATTATTTAAAGGATTTGGTACAAATTTGAACTTTATCACAACATACCATCCACATTAAGATGTGCAGACAAAGAGAGTCAACCAAGTAACTGAAGACATGTTGAGAATGTATGTGATGGATAAACCATCTAAGTGGGAAGATTACTTGCATTTGATTCATTTTTCTTATAATAATGGGTATCAAGATTCATTGAAGATGAACCCATTTGAAGCTTTGTATGGTAGAAAATGAAATAATTTAGTGAGTTGGGACAACCAAACAAACATAGTAGTACTTGAGCTAGAATTTCTTAGGGATATGGAAGATCAAATGGTTAAAATTAAGTAGAATTTGAAAGCAACACAAGATAGACAAAATAATTATGTAGATAAGAATAGGACAACTAGAGAATTTAAAGTGGGAGAGAATGTGCTTTTGAAAGTGAAGCCCAAGACGAGCTCATTGAAGTTGGGAAGCTGTACAAAGCTAGCAACCATAGTTTTTGGTCCATTTGAGATATTGGATAGAATAGGTCCAGTTGCATACATGCTTTCATTTCCTTCCTCCATGAATGTGCATAATGTATTTTATATCTCTTTGTTGAAAAAGTATGTGCATGATCCTAACCATGTTATTGATTGAAATTTTATTTGGGTGGAGCAAAAAGGAGAATTTTAGGTCCAACTGGTGCACATATTTGACATAAAAGTCAAAATGCTCCAGAATTTAGTCATAGAACTGGTAAAAGTACATTGGACCTACTACGGTCCTGAAGATGCTACTTGAGAGCATGAAGATGCCATGCGTGAATAGTACGTTACTACTTTTTGAAGAATTTTGAAATTTTAATTTATGTTTTGTGTATACACTAAGGACAGTGCCAAAATAAGGGGGAGGTGAATGTAATACCCCATTTTTGAGTCCCCAAATTAATTAAAAAAAAAATTATTGGATGAAAGGTCGGAGTGCCTGAACAATTGAAAGAGGTCGAAGTGCCTAGGAAATGTAATACAATGATGATTATTAATAATAAAATACATCACTAGATGCGAGATGAATAAGGACAAGATTTATAGGGGGCTATGATTCCACGAGAGAGGGGGAAAGTTGAGGGGATAAGCCTTTACATTTTAAAATTATTTTTATTTTACCCACCTTGGAATTTTGGAGAGAAAGAGGGGGTTACATGAGCTTCTTGGGGGAAGTACACATTATGCTCTTGATATTTAAACCTCGTTCTTAATTGTCTTGGGGATTGACCATTCATCCTTACTCAAATAATTTTTGGAGTCGTTCCTCTCTATTCACTCTTCTTTTCATTCTTGGTTTTGTATGGGGAAGGGAAAACAAATTGTTGAAGGTAAGAAGCCATGGTTGGTTGGATATAATTAATTACTAATTATTCTAGAAAGGGAGGGATGCATGTGGGCATAAGAATAATGACAGTTGAGAAAGAACTGTCCACAGTTGAGAATCCAAAGAGTTTCTAGCATTGAGATTTCCTGACCAGAAGCACTAGAGCCTTGGAAAGAGGTGGACAACCTGAGGGGCTGCATGGTAGTGTAGGGGGTTCATTTTCTATTGGTGGTGAAAGTTGAAGGGAAAGACAATTGGTGAACTGGATTCATTGTGTGTTGAGAAACCTGTAGGAACTTGATTGCTGACTAGTTTGGGAAGCTGAGTGTCAGTCAGAGACCCGTCCTTGTGGATTCATAGCCCTGACTTGGGGGTGACCTACTGTTGAAACTTGGAACAATAATATCTAAGGTTGGGAGAAACTTTCTTGGTCTACATCTAATTGGTGATTGGTTTTATTAAAGATAAGTGCTCTTTTTCATGTGTTTATTTGCTTGTATATTTATTTCCACTGCATATTAATTATTATCTTTGAGATATGTATTTATAATATGCCTACTTACTAGTTATTTTTGTGCATGACATATGGTTCATTTCTTTTATGGTATCATGAATGTTGATTATTGCATGTATTTCTTTCATGCTTCTTAATAATTAATTGGTATATGAAATTTGAATCGGCCCAAGACGGTAAATTTAGAAGTACCTGGGCAGTGGGTACGTTTCAGATCAAAGCATAGAGAAAAATTGTTTCTTTTTGGGTTTGTTGTTTCGGGTATGTTACAAAGTGTTTTCCCCAACTTGAGGCATCTCAATTTCAACTAGTGTAATTCTTTGGAGGAGGTTGGAACATTGCCTAATACACTGGTAAAATTGGAATTGATAGGTTGTGCTAATTTGAGGAAAGTAGAATGGTTGTGTCCTTGCAAAACTTCTAGCGCTACACATTCCTTATTGCCACAGAGTGGAAGAGCTACTAATTTTTGAAACATTTTTGTCTTTGGAGAAATGGGTTAACATATGATAGATTACAAGAAAATTATGATAATATTCAATATTATGGAACATTTTTCTTTAGAGATACCTTTTTGAAAGTCCTCCACTTTGCTCAATAAAGTAGGACAACTATCATGCTAGCATATTAGAAAGGATTATTGGATGTTAGATAGAAACACAATCTCTCAAGTTATGAGAAAGGTGTGACATCTAATTCATAAAGTGTTGAACCATTTTAAGCTAGTTCAACCAACACATTCTAATTATAGAATTCAGTTATAGAAAAGAAAACCGAAACTCAACATTCAAGGAGGATAAAAGGTAGTATTGAAGAGGTAGTAGGGGGCAATTTTATCACAATAGAGAGGCTGAAAGTACTTAGAGCCCACAGGGCCATTATTTCCACATCGGATCAAGGAATGAGTTGACAGATTCATTACCTTTATTTGGAAATTTTGTGTTTCTTCTAGTTTATTTATTTTCTCTTGTTTACAAAAGACTCATCCTCCTAAGTGACTGTAATCTTTGTATGATTTTTTTTTTCAGCAATAAATATTTATATTGAAAATTTATTCTCGGTATTTTCTTTACTACTTTCTCTGAATTATATGTCAAGCAGTGATTTAGTTAATACATGCTATAATTCTATGTCTTGTGTTGGGTGGTTTTCAAGGTTCAAGGTGAGATGTTTTATTTAAATGATTTAAAATGGGCTCAACATTCATGGATGTTGGTTAGTAATGAAGAGCATCCTAATCAGAAATCAAGATTGTGAAAGGGATTATGTTACACATGTTGAACTGTTGGATTTGGGTGAATACGTCAATATGTTTTCACGAATACTTTTGTCCTCATCTAAATACCTAATATGTTTTATTTCTTATCTAAAATATTAAAGACTACCATTCTCTTGACTATTTATGATATTATTTTATTCCTCAGAGCCAAGGAGTGTCGTGTTATTCCCACTAGAATTTGAGAATTTTCTTTTGCATCTTTCATTAAATCCTTTTTTGTGTATCTTCAATGTGGGTTAAAGGTGCCCAATGGAAAGGCCCTAGTCTGATTGTTTATTTGGAGCATGTTTCTATATATGACTACTATTAATTATACGACATTATGTTATTTATTAATCATTTAAAACTGGCATTAGTGAGATTTAAGGTGGATGGAGTCATCCCATAGTATCCTCATGTCACCAAGTGTAGATTCAAGGGTTGTTGTATGTTTTCCAACTCGAATGAATTGTAGCTCAATGTTGAACTCTTTTACAAGTTATAACTTAATTGTGCAACATCCAACAAGTTTTTCCAATTCGTCTGATCTTCTTGCACATAGTGTCCCAAGTACTCCTCCAAGAGTTCATTGATGCATTCAATATGCCAATATATCTATGGATGGTAGCTTGAACTCCTTAGCAACTTCATCCCCACAAGATTGAACAACTCAGGCCAAAACTTGCTTGTGAACCTCATACCCCAATCTAACACAAATCTCAAAGGAAGACCCCAATGCTTCACTACATTATTGAAAAAAATATTCACTACATCCTTTGCACTACCAGACACCTTCGTCGCAATAAATATTGCATACTTGTAAAACCGGTCAACCACAACCAAAATCCCATTTTATCCCTACACCATTGAAAGTTGCGAGATAAATTTCACTGAGACGCTCACCCAAGGTCTCTCCATAATTGGTAAAGGATGCAATGGACCTACCTACAATTTTGTATCCACCTTGTCTTGTTGACACACAATGCAAGTGTGAACATACTATTCAAAATCCCTCTGCATATTCTACCAAAAGTATCGTCCCTCCAACAATGCCAATGTCTCTATTGTCCAGGGTGGCCAACCTAAGGAGACTCATGGCACTCCTTCATGAGTTATCTTCTAGTATTGGATGAGTTTGGGACATGGAGTCACCCCTCAAAGTAAAAAAATCCACTACGAAGCCAAAAATTCCATGTCGTTCCTTCCTTCACATGCTTCGTAATGTTCTTCGCTAGGATATCATGTTGTAATCCTTCTCTGATATTCACTAACAATTATTTCACAATCTAAATATGACTTCCCCCTAATGTAGGCATCTCATCCTCCTAAAGTACAATGAGTTGTTCCTTCCTTCTCAAGGCATCTGTGACAACGTTAAGTTTTCCCAGCCTATACTCAATGGTCATGTCAAAATCTATGAGGAAGTCTTGCCATCATGCCTGCTTGGGTGACAGCTTTGGCTACATCGTGAAGTAACTTGTTGCAACATTTTTTGTTTTCACGATGAACAACTTTACCAACAAGAAATATCTCCAAGTCTACAAACAATGAACTACTGTAGTCATTTCCTTCTCATGAATAGGGTACCTCTGCTCGATATCTTGTAGCTTTTTGCTCTCATACAGAACCATATTTCCATCCTGTGATAAAACTCCTCCAATGGAAAAATACAATGCGTCCATCTGCACTTCGAATGGTTGCTCAAAGTTTGGAAACTTCAACATAGGGGAAATGACAATTTTGTGTTTTAGCTCCTCAAACGTAGACTTGCACTTATCCATCTAGCTCCATGCTTTCTCCTTCTTCATAAATTTAGTCAATGATGCAACAATCTTGGAGTAGCCTTCTATGAACTTGTGATAGTAGCTGGCTAACCCAAGGAATACAATCACGTCATGAATTTTCCACTACTCTTCCTAGTACTCAATTGTCTTGACCTTCATAGGGTCCATGCACAGACATCCCTAACCAATCCAATGTCCCAAGAATGGTATCTCAGTCTGCCCAAAAACATAGTTATAATTCTTCAAGAATAGTTTATTTTCCGCAATGCCTCAAAGAATCCTTCCAAGTGTTTTTTGTGCTCATCCATAATTTTTTTGTACACTACGATGTCATCTAAATACACCACAACAAACTCGTCCAAAAATGGTCGCAACACATCATTCATCAATGTGCAAAAAATTTGCAAGGGCATTGCATAAAACAAAGGGCATCACTAGGAACTCATAGCTCCCATACCTCATCACCATGGATGTCTTTGCCTCATCCCCTTTTTCGATCCACACTTGATAATATTCATGTTGCAAGTCAAGATTCGAGAAGACGTTGGCCTTAGCCAACTTGTCAAAGCAATCTCCAACTATAGGAAGTGGACATCACTTCTTCATAGTCTACTTTTTCAAATCCATGTAGTACAAGCACATCCACAACTTTGACGTGTCCTTCTTCTTCTAGAAGAGAATTGGGGCACCATACGGTGACCTAGATGGACAAATGAATCCTATGTCAATCAACTCTATCAAATTTCTCTTCAAATCCTCCAAATCAAGCCCAGAAAATTGATAAGGAGCTCTCGTCGATGGTTATATTCTTGACTCTAGATATATACAATGTTGTATAGTCCACCTTGGTGGGAGTGATTTCGATAACTCGTCCAACATTTTGTTCACAAAATCATCCAACAAGTCAATGAGCTCAGGTGGAATATGCATCCCCATTCCATCCTCTTGAACCTCCGTAATCACTACTGCATAAATATGTGATCTTGATTGTCTTACTTCTCTATTTATGCTCAATGAAGACATAAGTTTCACCTTTCCACTAGGATTCCTTACAGTCATGTGAAAAAACCAATCATTCTGTTCACCAAGGATCACCAAATTATCCATCCATGGCATGAGAACCAAATGTGTCCTCCCAGGGAACTCTTGTTGAAGAATCACCTCAAAGTCATTCATATGCAAAACTGTGAAGTTCATCTGACCCTTCCATTTGTCGAGTCGTAAGTGAATTGAGCATGCAACCCTAGTTGTCACCTTTGTATTAGAGTTTATTGCCTTCACCACGGGCTCACAAGGAGAAACTCTAAGTCATAGTTCCTTTTCCAATTCTTTCCTTAGGAAGTTGTGAGAGGCCCTTGAGTCCACAAGGGATTGTAATGTTCTTCCATTGATAAACAAATCCACAAAACATAGTATATGTTCTTGGTTTCCTTTTTTCCACCCAAGGTTCCCAAGGCACCCATACATCACGACTCGTTGCAAACCAAAACATGGCATTCCTCATGTGTTAAGTAAAAAATACAAATAGAATCACAATACACCATACCTTTGTTCCACCAATCTTTCGTAGGCTCTGTGGGGGTGTGCCTTGGTCCAACTCATCTTGGATCCAAGGTGCTCTGTTGCAAATCCCTGTGTGTCTAGGTTGACTTCCTTAACCAAGTCACCTTTTCCTTAGTTCACGATGATACATTCAATCCAATATGACTTAGGTTGTTTGTGGTCCGTCTCTATGATTCAACCTCATCCACCAAATCTATCCAAAGAGTCTCCCCACTTGGAATCCCATGAGTCGACCTCTTCTTGGAATGTCTAGAGTTTGTCATACCGCAATCACAAATATTGAAAAGTTGCTTTGATACCACCTATCACGGGTCCAAGATTCATGTTCGAGCACCCAAGTCTCATCATATTTGACCGTGTGGTAACACGATGGTTCCCACTCAATGGTGAGACCAATCGAAGGTACTTTGTCTGGACTATGCCTCCTCGCTTGGAATATACCCATACTTTACTCTAAGCTATAAGAAATTCGCACCCTCAATATCATATGACTAACTTGTATACTTAAGAAACTGTTATCATGGTTTAAACACTTAGCCAATCAAGCATACACCACAAGAGAACATGCGACCCAAAACCAAGAAGGAAAAGTACGGAGTTGCATGACACAAATCGTTCCTAACACCCATTCATTATTATATACAAGTATGGCTGCAAAGATATAAAGAGACGAGTTTTTAGATTCATTTTACATAGATACAAAGATTGGCCGAATCAACCAACTTTCCTCAACATAGTGCTCCTATGCTCTCTACCCTATCTACAACCGACTTGCCCCACAATCCATCGCATAACTTTATTGTCGTGCCCTCTCTATCTGACTTGCGATCCACCCCATGTTTTTCAATTGAGTCATTCAACCAAGACTTCACCTTGATCACTAATGCTTCTTTCTTTGCCTTCTTGATGCCTCTAGATTGTCCATTCCTTGGATATATATATGAGCTCACCTCATATGAATCATCATGTCTATTCCAAACCATCATGTCTTTTGGTGACCAAGCTGACTCCAACTCATCATAAGACATGCCAAGGGGCCACACCAACCCATCAATGTGCCTTATTCCACTTGGGGCATATGGGCCCACTTCCTTGTGCAAGCGTCGACTTGCCCACTCATCTAGCCAAGTTATCCTCATTTGTGTTTCTGTGTGACCTAAGTTAGTGCCTCTTTGTCGCAACCTCAAGACTCCTATCACAAGGTAAGTTGGGTATGACCCCCTTGGAACTGCATGCCCAATATGTGTGTCCAAGATGCTCTTGCTCGCACCTACAATATGATTTTTTTCCCAACTGCTCGCATACTTTGTCGACCAACTTGTCTCCAAACAAGCCTAAGGAGCATGCATACATAGTTGGTGCTAGAGAGTTTTACATATACCCTTAGGGAGTATCATATTCATAAATATTGAAACTTAAAATAATGGTTAGACTTCAACATATTCGTCAACTAGTATCGTTGGATGCTTAGAATGGATTCTTTCCAACCATGAATAGATCATTTCCAACCATGAAATGAAGTAGGGTAACACTAGTTGATTAGATATTGACTTTGCAACCTTGGTGTAAAGATATGATATATAAAACCTACATGCATAGTTTCCACATATTTTTTCACATTAATCATCATATTGTTTTTGTGTTCACCAATGGGGTAGGAAAAAATCTCACAAATATTTCAAATGCTTTACACCATGGTTAATTTGCACTCCCTTCTACCATTTTGCATTTTTTTATATATTTTCCATCACCTACATAAATTGAAAATTGTTACACCTATTTTGACAATAAAACCTTAATACTAATAATTTTCCTTCTTTTTCGACAAACAACATAAATACTAAATTTATAGGTAAAACATTTCAACCATTCATTCCATACTACCCAATAAGATCTTATTGACACACAATCAGAAACAATTCAGTCTTGTTTCAATCTCCTTATATTTTGGTCTTTGGGGAGGTCATTCCTGGATTTTTATTTGAGTTCTGAAACCATCCCATCTTATAAAAGTACATGTCAAGGATGATTAAGTTAGATTTCATAAAATATAATACATTTTTTAAAATTTTTGACATTGAACCCTTTCACTAGACACTATGCAAGCTCCACATGAGTTGGGTCTTGCACAAAATGTAGAATGGATTTTGATGATTTAAAAAAAAAATCAATGATTGTATATTGCAGTGCTTGGCTTAAGATTTTCAATGAGCCCTCATTTTCCAATTATTAGTTCATATGCCTAGTCTATGAAGTATGAAAGTGTCAAAGATACATAGTACACAAGTGAAATATATCCCACATGTACACAAATGACATATATCCCACACAAGTGCCAAATATATCATCCAAAGGGCATGTATCATGATTTGTTCCCCCATTCATGACCCACATGCCTTATAAATATCTTGTTTAAGGTCCAAGCTCTTGAAATTTTCCCTTGAAGCATGTTCGTGTTAGGAGACTCAATCTTGTAACATGTCTTTTGTCAGGAGACTCATCCTTTGTGTACCAAACCTTGGAATCGATCTAATGCAATATTGAGATAAAGATTATTTTCAAAGTGCTTAGTTTAGGGCCTGAGTAAAGTTTAGGACCTAGGCACCAAAACTATGGCTTTATAGGCTAGAAATCCTATCATTGGTTCACAAAACCTTAGAATCAAGCCTATATGCCACTCATTTGACAAATATTTCTTATGGAGGTGTTATTTCAGGTTAAAGATCAATGATTTTCTCGTGATTCCTAACCATAATGTATATGGACTACACTCCTAATTTTTTTCCATTAATAATGTCCTGGATAAAGAGACACATCTCTAGTGTATTAATCCTAGAAATTAGGTCCAAATGTGATTTTTGGGATCGATAATCCTTCCAAGAGGAATTGGTCATGATTATAGGGGCCACACATAAGCCATAGGCCCTATAAATATAATTTAAGGCAATGAAATCTATCCATGAACTGTGTCCTTAGTGCCTTGATCCATCACTCACATGCTAAAACTTTGAATTGGTCTTGTATCCCATTCTTAGGAAAAATTAGGCGTGCCAATGACTTTGTCCATATGGATTCTCACATGCTTTAAGGCCGCATGCATGGCTTGTGTTCCTTTAAGAATTTAGGGTCCAAGACCCTTTATTTTAATACTAAAGAATTTTTTTGGCTGAGACCCATCCTTAGTGTGCCAAACTAGAGAATCAAGCTTGTTTCCCATTCTTGGGGAAAATATCACTTCCAAATGGATTGTCTTGGCCTTGAACCATGCCATAGGTTAGGAGAATCATGGGAAAAATATACCTTACAAAGGATATTTATCATTATTTTGGAGTACTTGTGTGGCTCATGATCAATATAAGCATCGTTAGAGATTAAGCCCATAGTTTTTTTCCCAAAAAATGTCATAGTCTAGGAGACATGTGCTTGGTATGCCAAACCTTAGAGTTAATATCATATCCCACTTTTGGGCCAAAGATTCATGCTAAAGTGCACATGTTGTGATTTGGGGCCTTTTCATGGCTAATGATCCATGAAAGTAGTGTGTAGGTCCTAACACCTTAACTAACTACTACACACCATGTTCTAAAAATAGTGCATAGTTCCTAAGGTACTAGTTTCCATGCTTGAAGCATCTATTGGGTTAGGAGACCTACTCTTAGTGTGCTAATCCTTTAAGTGTGATTTGAATTAGGGCCATGCCCTAGTCCTAAGCCAAATATTCCATACAAAGGGGATGTCTCACGGTCTAGGGTATTTTCAATACTAATACTAATACTAATACTAATAACAATGATTATTATTATTATTATTATTATTATTATATTAATAATAAAGAAAAAAAATTCCATGGCATAGGGGGAATGCTTGTTTTTGTTTTAGCGTCATATTTTACGACATCAAACAACATGAAAGAGAAGCAACATGATGCAATTTCGGCATCTTAGTGATGCTAGTATGATGTATGATGACACATGCTTTATCTTAATGTCATAATAATCGATGTAATATCAATGCAAAATCAACACAAAGTATCTAAAATAATAAAAAAAACAACAACACAACGATAATCTTTGCATCACTTTTGTTGTCCATTTAAAATATAAGTTGAAAAAGGGGGGGTCCCTTCATTTCATTTTCACATAAGGGTGTGGGGAAGAGATTCCTAAAGCTTAAAGGGAGATATGGGGGAATTAATAGGAAAAAGTGAGGGATATTTGTGGATCATCACTAGATATCTTAGATTCATAGGTGAGTGTTTTGTTATTCGCCCCCATTTTTTTTAATTTGCAGATTTTAAAAAAAATGTGTTGTGTATTTTGAAGATGGGTTTTGGGTTTGGGGTTTTAAATATTTGTTTTTTTATATGGGTTTTGGGTTTTCCTTCCTCTTCCCCCAATTCCGCCCCTCTCCCCCTATTCCTCTTCCTCTTCCTTCTACTCCTCCCTCTTCCTCTCCCTCCTTTCCTTCTCCCTCTCCCTCTTCCCCCTTTCCACTCCTATTTTTCTCCTCCCCCCCTCTCGTCTCCTTCCTCTTCCACTATTCCTCTTATTTTCTCCCTCTTATCCATCCTCCCCCTATCTCCCTCTTTCTCTATTCCTCTCCCTCTCCTTCCACTCATCCCTCTCCCTCTTCCCCTCTCTCTCTTCTCTTTTTCTCCCCCCTCTTGTTCTTCCTCTTTTTCTTTTTCCCTTCTATTTTTTTTCTTCTCCCTCTTTTCCCCCCTATTACTTTCCTCTTTCTCTTATCCCTCATATACCTCTTCCTTTTCTCTTCCTCTCCTACTATATTCCCATAAGTTTCCTCAATTTTATTGGAGAATCACTTGCCACTATAGTCAAATCAGTTTTAACTTGACTTTCTTGAAAATTCACTCATTCAGTATAATGAGCATGTAAGGGATGAAATAATTACATGTTTGTAGCACTTTATTTAGGTATATTTTCTACCCTTATTGGCATTCCCTTCCACCATTATTAAAGGGATGTGGCAATAAAAGGTTGTATCATATAAAGCGTTCATCCCAATGGTGTTGTATTTCCATACCCCCCTAGGTCTAGCTTTACATGATAGGATCAAATTTTCTTAGAGCCCTAATTTATCCACATTTTCATATTATATGGCCTTATCCATAACTAAAAATATCAACATGAATAACTTCCTAGCTAGAGATGTTGAATTTAAAAACCTCACCATAAAACATGAGAATATATAGTTTCTATTTTTTTGTAAATTAAAGTTTAATACCTAAATACATCCGAGCCTATACTCCTTACTATAAGGAGATAAATAAAAATGAAATTTTACATGCCTTAGGTATGTCTAATTTCAAAACTATTGTTGGCACAGGGGCAGACCCAGGGTTCAACGCTACAACAACGCACCAACAAAACCCTAACTATCGACCCTAACCTAAGAAGATGAAGTCTCACCCGAGGTAGAGGCAGGGGTGGTTGCAGGACTCAGGTGTCTGCAACCTTAGCTGGGACACAGATCTGTGATTATAACACTAAATAGAGCACTTAGCAGTTAACATTCATCAATACTTGGCCAATATCTACTTCACAGATAAAACATAGCATCGCATCATTTACCCAGATCTAATGTATATAAGCACTTAGCACACGGGATTAGATTAGATCTAACAGACTCAAGCCCTAAGCATGTTCACAGATGTCAGATCTATCATCGAGATTCATCATAAGCACAAAGCATAAACAAATCTATCTATCTACACCAAAGAACTTAACAACTAACACATAAACACATCATAACATCGCACAAAGCAGAATAACACAATATTTACGTGGTTCACCCCCACCCTAGGGCTACATCCACCAACTCTTATTCTTTATTATCTTCAATCAGTCATCTACATGCATAGAGACACAAAACCCTTACTTTGTCTAGGACAAGAGGTCTGCGGAGCTCGCTAGATCCTCCTTCCTTGCGTTACAATACAAAGCCTTCATAGTCTATTACAATGACTTGCACTTAGCTTTGCAAGTCTCATACAATATGCACGAAGCCTTACAATTCTTGATCACACAGATCCAACTCTTAGCACTTAGCCAACTTTCACAACTCTTGTGCACTATTCAACTACTTCTTACATTTCCTAGCCTTCTATTTATACATACAAAATAGGCCTAAACATGGGTAAACCCATGGGCCGACATCACATTCCCGTTACATATTCTCAAATCTCCAAAAAGGACCCAAAAAGGGGTTGAGATCCCACAATCTCTGCTTCGTCTTGTGCTCCATCTTCAACACATTGTAGAAGTTCCAAAATAGGTCAACTTGACCAAGGATCTCCCAAAACTTGGTCAAGGTCCAACATGCCCCCAACACTCATCTATGACTTGTCTCGAGTCACTCTGGTCTGACTAGTTCTTCTTCGAATGCCTCGAGCTGGTCTCGAGCTGCTTCGACTTGTCGTTGTGCCACAACCTCTTGTTCTGCAAACTTCTGGATGACTGCATCGTTGATCGGTCCCTCTAGACGCAGTTCTGTTGTAGTGACAACCTGCTCTAGCTCTGCTCCTTGGCCTTCTACCTCTGTAAAAAATTGATAGGCCTTATCTTGCATGGGTTGGAGCCTCTAAGTTACCTCCATAGTCTTCTCTGGATAGTGTGTATATGTTGTTGGGCGGTCCGCTGATCTTGGGATCGCTTCATCCTTTCCATAGCTAATAGTTGCTTTAGCTGTGCCTGTATCGTTTCGGCTTGATACTTTGCCTCTTGGAGCTGTGACTCCAGTGCCTTCAATTCTGGATTCTCTGTGAGTTGTTCATAGGTCTGGGCACTATGATCAGTGAGGTGCTTACATTCCAAGGTAAGAGTCTTGAGCCTTTCAACTGCGCTCCTAGTGGTTTATTCCCTTTGGTCTCTTACATCTTGTGGGGTCTTAGGTTCTGCACGTAGTTCCAAGTCTATGATGTGTTGTTGTAGCTGTTGGATCACTTCTTCAAGTTGTGCTACTTATTGTGGAACTCGATCTTCGGTATTTACTTCTACGAATTTCACAGAGAGAAATGTTATGTTGACCATTTCCTTTACTTTGAGTTGCTCCGCGAGCAACTGTTCCTTTTCTTTCTGTAGCTGTGCTTTTTCTTCATCAAGCTTCACTTGGAGAGCAATCTTTTCCCGTTCTGTAGCACTGTGTTTCTCTACTAGTACCCCTTGTACTTGTGTCAAATCTTGGGTGGCTTGCACTGTTTCTTCCTGTGCTCATCGAAGGCAAGCTTCGAATGTATTGGCTAAGTGATGGATTTGAGCTAGCTCATCTCCCAATTCTAGCTCTCCTAGCGTAGTGGAGACTGCGCGGCTGAACTGTAGGGCTTGTTGTACCACTCGGAGTTCAGTCTCAATATGATCATACATCTCCTCTTGCTTTGCTTATTGTTTCTCTTCTATTTTCAACGAAGCATCTTGCAGGGATACTATGAGGAAGTTGAAGTCATCGGAGGTGAGGACGGTCTACATCTTGGTCATGGTGGCCTTTGCTTTCTTCCGGGAGGAAGGTTTCAAAGGTGAACCTTTTCTCTTCTTCAGGGGATCAACCTCATCTCCTTGCTTCTGCTCAAATTATTTGTCACCTAACTCTTCGCGATCACCTCCTTGCTCTGGTGAGATGGAAGCAGTCTTCATGGATGTACTGTCTAATTCATGGACTTTTTTGGTCTTCTTTATCTTTCTAGGTCTGGGTGTATCCTATGTTGTTTCTAGGCTATCGATATTGGATATCTCTGCATGGTCTATTGGAACAAGGAGGTCCGCCGACTAGTCCTTGGTGATCTCCTCCAAGTCCTCCTTCGTCAGCTTGTAGTAGGACTGAAGTTGTTGCTTGTGTTCGTCAGCGTGCACTGTGATGTAAGTAAAATGTTGATCTGCGCTGAACTTCATCAGATTCCTGAACTGGTGTAGAGTGTTTGGAGTCATGCAAGGCTCAGACTGTATGGCTATATTCAATTGGTTGTAGTAGGTATGAAAACCAACATTTGACTGCCACTATTTATTCATGTCACTTGAGTACCACAATGTACTAAACTTTGCGACCAGTGGTTCAAAAGGCTCGATGTACGGGAAGGTCGTACCTTACAGCATCTCCCAGGCAATAAAAAATATCAATATCAAAAGCTAGCTGAAATGAAATTCATATCCTTGATCTTGTGCTTCTCTGCAGTCGAGTTCTAACTAGTTCACCAGGTACTTCACCCAGTTCATCTGAAGGCCCTCCGCGCACTTGCCTGCGAGGTCGACTACAAAACCGGTGACTTGGGTGGGTCGGTTCTTTCGGACTAACTTTCCTGCAATCAAGTGAAAGGTGAGGCGCACTACGCCACTCTGGATAGAAGCTACCTTGTAGCCTTGCGTGCCCTTCTCGACATCGCCATAAGTTTCCTTGATTCGTTGTGCTAGAGCACGATCCATGGATTTTTCGGGGTAAAAATCCTGTGGATCGGGTCCTTGCATGCTCAACTCCGTGGTCTGATTGATCAGTGTCAGATCAACTATTATACGATGATTTAGCCACAAATAGCTGCCATGGTAACAAGACAGCAACAACTTGACACATGAATCTCCCTCCTGGTGTCGTCCAAAGTGAGGAATCTTCATGACATTGAGCAGAGTGGACTGCGCGAGGTTCATAGTCCACAACTGGGGTATTATCTTCGAATTATTCCCCTTAGTCTGGGTCAGGTACTTATGTGGGGCGAGTATGTTGTAAACTTTGCGATCTCCAAGGTTGAAGTTGCTAAAATTCAACGCTGCAATCTTATCTTGGTTTACTCAAACTGTGTGTATCCCCTTCGGGAGGTACACAGTGACCAAGGTGTATTCGAAATATCTGGGCACGTTGTCTTGATTTATTGCATCGCTCAAGGGTGGAATATAGGTGGGTAATATGGTCGAGATCAATTTAGCATTTGCTAGATCATCTTTGTGCTTGGTTTGCTTTTCATCAGATGGTCGGGATGGTCTGGTTCCGCGAGCAGTGGATGGAGAGGCTGGTAGTCCTCTCGTCGATGATTCTTGTACACATGTAGACATCGACATGACTCTTTCAATCATGAGGTCGATCAAAACTTCTTCAACAACTTTCTCTACAACGCTCAATTCCTCTGACATACACACTCGGGGTTAAAAATCTCGGGTTCAGGGAATAACTTAGACATTGTAATAGGATAGACAACACTAGTGCAATGATCACTGTATAAAATCAACTTAGTCTACAGGCTCAATCTCTCAGTTGGCAAAATTGTTCTTAGGGCATGGCGTGATGGGATAAATAGGTAACTCGGCAACGAGTCATTTGCAATGGGTATGAAGGCTTCATTAACTATGTTCTGTGTGTTATGGTGCCATCCCAACGGTCGGATGGCGAGCTGGTTGTCCATAAATGTCTTTCTACCCATTTGGAGCATTGGTCTAACGGTTACAATGTCCCCAATGATTATATTGCTTCGTCATGGCGAAGTGCCATGTGTCATTGTTATGATATCCCGACGAAGCTCCACTTATGAAACTTTTCCTTCTGCGAGGTTCCCTTTGCAACCTTATGCAATTTGTCGATCTTAGATCTCTTCTTACTTAGCTTCCTAGCCTTCTTCCCAGTGGGCTTTGTCTCAGTATGACTTTTTCCGTTCTGATTCTTATCTTCTTTTGACATAGTTACTTCGTGCTGTCGAAATTTTTTTCTAAGATTCAAGGGTGATACTTCTTCTTTATCTGGAATAGGTACTTCAGTCTTTTGTGGGTCTTCTAGTGTTCTTGCAACTTTGACATCAGTGTTTCTGGTGTTAAATAACTTCGGTTTGTTATGTTGTTCTTCAATCAAGTGTGTGATCCTTCTAGTCATAAAATCTTTTAATTCTTGCTTCTTCTACTCTAAGACTTCTTCTTCTTCTTACCTTCTGGCTTGATTTCTTTCAATCCATGGTTTTCCTAGTAGCATGGTAAATGGGGCACTGTCCTCAATAAATTTAATGATCTCAAAATATTGTTCTATCGAAGTTCCATTGACATTCATAGGTATCTGAGCAAGCTTTCCACATAGGTTTATCATCTTTCCTTTGAATAGTTCTATTCCTCCCAATGATAGAGTCCTAGCAGGCTTCCCTAAAAGTTCCCAAGTTCTTTCTGTCATGGTATTCACCTGTGTTTCCTCATCCAGAACACAGTCAATGTCGAAGTCTCCTATTCTTGCTTCAATGCATTCTTTTTCTTTGAAGATTTCTGATAATCTGATATGTCGGTGGTCATTTAGGGTTTCTTTCATCTGTAACAATACTTTCTCCAATTCTCCTTGGGATTATGTCATAATCTTAGTTTCTGGATCTGCCTTAGGGTTTCCTTGTCTCATGTTCATTTCTTCAAGATTAGCAATCATTCTAGGGCAATCCAATACTTCATGGTCCATAGCTTTACAACAAAGACAACTAGGTCTTCTCCCAAGGCATTCCTTAGAAAGATGTCCTGGCTTTCAACAACTGTAACAGAGGGTTAATCCTCTCTTTCTTTTAAATGATCCCCAACCTTTCCTGTACTACGCACTAGGATCATGGTATCTAACCTACAAAAAATTCTTTCTAGGATCCTGCATACACTTATTAGTCCAAACATTCTTTCCATGCATAGGTATAACATATTTTTCACTATCCTTATCAGATCTATTCATATCAAACTTTCTTTTCTTTCATCTATGAATACCCTAGTTTTTAAGCTAGGATACAATCTATCAAATATACCTAGATCCATACTGTTGAAACAAAAATTTATACTTATCTTACTTCTACAGAGCACAAAGCTTTCAGATCTAGAAATTTTCAATATTCTTACCTTTATTAGAGCACAAAGATTTCAGATCTTACCTCTTTTAATCAAGAACTCTCACTTTTATCTTTCTTAGAGCAAAAAGCTTTCAGATCTTTCCTCTTTTCTTCAGATCAAACTTCTTTTCTTTAGCACAGAGTTTGTCAAACTAAATAGAGTATTGCGCACTAGAGTAACAGATCTACGCATAGCTTTCACAATTTCAAGTCGGATCTTTGCACAAATCTTCTTCTTCCTCAGTTCCTAGCAATCACAGTTTCAGGTCCCGAAAACAGAACCATTTGTTGGCATAGGGGCAGACCTAGGGTTCAACACTACAACAGTGCTTAAAAAAAATCCTAACTACCATCCCCTTTGGCAACACCTGCAAAGTAGATGAAGTCTCGCCCGAGGTCAAGGCAGGGGTGGTTGCAGGACTCAGGTGTCTGCAAACTTAGCTAGGACATAGATCTACGATTATAACACTAAATAGAGCACTTAACAGTTAACATTCATCAATACTTGACCAATATCTACTTCGCAGATAAAACAGAGCATCGCAACATTCACCCATATCTAATGTATATAAGCACTTAGCACACAGGATTAGATCAGATCTAACAGACTCAAGCACTAAGAAAGTTCACATATGTCAGATCTAGCATCGAGATTCATCATAAGCACAAAGCATAAACAGATCTATCTATCTACACCAAATCACTTAACAAATAACACATAAACACATCAGAACATCACACAGAGCAGCATAACACAATATTTACATGGTTCACCCCCACCCTGGGGCTACGTCCACCAAATCTTCTTCTTTATTAGCTTTAATCAGTCATCTACATGCACAGAGCCACAAAACCCTTACTCCGTCTAAGACATGAGGTCTGTGCAACTCGTTAGATCCTCCTTCCTTGTGTCACAGCACAAAGCCTTCACAGTCTCTTACAATGACTTGCACTTAGCTCTGCAAGTCTCATACAATATGCACAAAGCCTTACAATTCTTGATCACACAGATCCAACTCTTTGCACTTAGCCAACTTGCACAACTCTTGTGCACTATTCAACTACTTCGTACATTGCCTAGCCTTCTATTTATACATACAAAATAGGCCTAAACATGAGTAAACCCATGGGCCGACATCCCATTCCCGTTACATATTCCCAAATCCCAAAAAATGACCCAAAAAGGGGTTGATACCCCACGATCTCTACTTCGTCTTGCGCTCCATCTTAGACAGGCTGTTGAAGTCCCAAAATAGGTCAACTTGACCAAGGATCTCCCAAAACTTGGTTAAGGGCCAACAACTACCAAATCCATAGTAATTAAGATATTAGATACTATGACCATAGTACATGATATTTGGTTAATTGCATTACTTTTATGTAAATTGAATGCATATTTAGAATTCCCTAGGATAAAAAAACCCGTCACTAAAAATCAACCCAAATTTAAGAATGGAGAGAGGTTGTAGTGTAGTTTTAGAGGAAACAAAAGGTTAAAGTTGAACAAGTTTCCCCTATAAAAGATACATTAGGAATCCATGTATAACACAATGCCTATTGTATAAGTAAATTTTTACTAGTTTATATGATTGAATACCAACACTTTTGCTAGTATTTTTATGTCAAGTTTGATAGTAACTAACTCCAATAGACTGATGAAAGTAGGAATGATTGAATGAGCTTTGAGGTTTACTTGAGTTCATATTCAAACTTTGATTGAAGAGCATTCTAGAACTCTCTCCTTACCATGGATAAAACATTTTTAATAAACTTTTCAAGTTGTTGGCCTCATGTGTCCACTCCTCGTCATTCCATGGATGCATAGTATACGTCACTTGGTCAACTGAGGTAAGGGATAATCAATTCCAAATCATTTTAAGTTGTATTTATCAGATGTAGTCGAGACAACATACTAACACAACTTGAAATACATTGAAATGTACATAATTTCCACTTTTTTTTTTATCCCTTGCAAACAATCTCACTCATAATTAGTATCCCAATGTAAACCCTCAACACTTTTAATTCCTCATATGAAAACACAATTCACCCAAGCCAAGTTAACAAAAAGAGCAGTTCAATGTTTGTTGGTGAGTGTGTTAGGCAGTTAGAGAGTTAGTCTATGCATATGTCTTTGAGTTAGAGGGTTAGTGTCTATGTCTTTGCATAAGTTGATCTTATGTATGTATATATTCGATGTTCATGTCAAATTATGCATATAATTTATTAAATGGATTTTATGTATGATTTGTAAACTACCGTGAATATTCCACTGGACAATTCATCACATCATATGTAATAAAATACTAAAATATTTACTGTGAAGGTTAATTTCCTTTAGATATCATATCCTTTAATTACTAGTTTTCTTCTTAAAATGTATGAAATAGATGAAATGTGGAAAATAGAGAAAAATAATAAATGATCACAAACCATCCACAAATACACACAAGATATAACTCGGGAAACCAAATATGGGAGAAAACCCTACTAGAAGGTGAGACCACTCTGCTCTCTTTTCTTCAAATGCAAGTACAAAGAAAGATGCACTTTACGTGGAGTTTTCTTTGACACTGTGGCTTGTATGGATGCTATAGAATATATTCTCCTCTGTTATGCTCTCAAAATACCACTCCTAGGTGCTCTGCTCAACTATGGAATAAATATAATTCCAAATAATGGAACCCCTTCTCTTCTTAGTGGTCTGATATTTAATATAACTCGATAGCCATTTAGGGGTAGGGTTTTGAATTCCTCAAACATCAATTATGATAAGGTTTAGGGCCTTTTAGAATATTCTTGAAATTCCACATGTGGCTAGACCCATATGCGTGGTAATGAGGGTTGAATTGATATTCTCTCGTACCATGGTGGTCAACACGATAGGTCAACTTGTAAGAGGCATAACCTTTGCATACAAGCTCCTATTAAGGAATTTGATGCACCATTGGAAATGTATCAGAGTGTAGAACACTATCAAGCATGTGTGTGCAAGTTTCAAACACTCTAACCCCCAAAAATGTCGTTTAATGACTCAAAATAGCTCCAGAAGGTTCCAGACCCCAAATTTTCAAATTGGGACCTGCCATTAAAATAACCTTGCAAGTTGATCCTACAATCTTCTTCCACTATGAAAACATTGAGATAGATGACAAATAATATAATGATCCAATCTAGATCATACCTCCTCATTTAGGGAGGATTTTGGTCCCCAAAAGATTTACTGAATGAGGTGAGGAAGTTTTTTCTCTACCTTCTCCCTCGAGTACAACTTTGCTTTTCCTAGAAGTTGTCCTTTCAACCTAATCCATGAAAGGTCATAATTTCATTACCTTGTAATTTTGGACTTCTTTTGCAAAAAATGTGTTCTCGACCAACTCCACATGAGCATCCTGTGCTAAGTCATCTATGGAAGGTAGGACTTGCTCCTCCTCTCGATCCAACATAGAAGGCTCGTAGAGTTTGAGATTCTCCACATTCACTACTAAGTAAATGTGGATGTATAAGGGTAGAATGAGTCTGTAGGCATTATCTCCTACCTTCTCCAATATATCAAAAGTTTCATACCGTAGAGACTTGATCTTCTTACCATGACCCTATAGTATTTCCTTGTTCAATTGTAACCAAACTCTGTTTTTCACTTTAAATGACTTCTCGGTTATGTGTTGATCATGTTTGGATTTGTACTTTTCCCGTGATTTATTCAATGTCTCCTGTACTTGCAAATGAATTTTCCTAATCTTCGCAACAATTTTTTCTCCTCTCAATTCATCTCCTGTGAGGTCCTCCCTCACTCTTCCTTTTTCCCATATACAACATCCAAGGGTGAAGGTGGAAAATATTCGAAGAAAGTTTCAAAAGGTGACTTACTAGTAGAAGTGTTGACTAATATATTATAAGAGTGTTGTATGTAGATCATATTTTCATCCCAGATATTTAAATGCTTCTGATTGTAACCCCTCAAAAGTTGCACCAAATTCCTGTTGGTTACTTTTGTCTGCTCATCTATCTGTGCATGGAATGTTGTATATATATATTCAACTTAGTGTCCATCTTCTTCCACAATGTAGTCCAAAATGCACTAAGAAATATGCTATCACTTATTGAGATGTTGCTCTTTGGTATCCCAAAGTGCACCTAGACCTATTCAAAGAGCATGTTTGATGCTTCTTGTCTTCTGATGGTATTTTTATAAGACATGAGAATGCACATATTTCTAAACCTGTCAACTAACAAAAAAGATATCCATGCCCCTTCCTGGTTGTTGGTAAACCTCCCACAAAATACATGGAAATGCTTTCCCAAGGTCGAGTGGGTACAAGTAAGGGATGGTATAGACCTTGCCTTCTATTACTAGGCTTGTTGATACAACAAAGTATACATCCTCTAATATACCATGCTACATTTTATTGCATTCTGGGCTAGTACACATACATCTGTAAGTTGGCAACTATCTTCCCAACACCAAAATGTCCTGTAAAATTCGAGGTGTGAGTCTCTTTGATAAGATGTAGTCGTTCACCTCTAGGGACATAGAGATTATTGAGCTTGTAGACTAACCCATTATGGAAATGATAGCCAACCTTTTTGTCACCTTCTTCTATATAAATTTGGCCTTGTAGCTACTGAAACTCCTCCTTGAAGTCCTCTTCTATTGTGTATGCCTCTCTATATGCATCATGGGTAAAATGCTCCATGTGCATCAGAGTTCCCAAAGTTGTAATATTGGATGTGGGTGGCCTTGAAAGCATGTCTTCCAACCTATTTGTTCTTCCCTTATTATGCTTTATGAATAGATGAAATTGTTGTAAAAACCCCATCCACTTGTAATGCATGGTTTGTTGTAGCTTACTCTGGGCCTGCAAATACTGTAGCGGTTGGTGATCTGTGTGGATGATGGTCTCCTTTCCCATGAGATAGTGCTTACACTTCTTCACAACTTGAACCATGGCATATAGTTCCTTTTCATAGGTAGGGTAGTTGAGAAATACCCCGTGAAATATTTCAGAATGATAGCATACATGCATTCCTCCTTACATCAAAACTTCTCCCATGGCATATCCAATTTCATCTGTCTCCACTTCAAAAGGATTTTGCAAGTTTGGTAATGCGAGAGATGGTTCTTGAATGATATTTATTTTCAACTCATCGAAAGCATTCTACTGATTCTTCCCCCACTGGAAACTCTTACCACTCACTATTATGGTGTGGAGTGGTGCAACTACCGCTGGAAATGAAGCTACGAGCTTCCACAAGTTCTGTGCTTCCCCACAAAACTTCTAACTTCATTGAAATTTGTAGGAATTGGACATTTCATGATGGCCTCCATCTTTGTGGGATCTATCTTGACACTAGTACACAATGAGAGATAAGTGACCAAAAAATTTGGTCACCACAACTTTTTCAAGGGAAAAATGACTAAAATTGATAAATTTTAAGTGAGCTAACTAAAAAAGACCAAGATAAATGACCAATTTGGTCATGGGATAAGAACTAAACTAAGAAAGACCAAGATAAATGACCAAATTTGGTCACAGGATATAACTAGACTAAAAATGACCACATAACAATTGGTCATTTATTTTGTCATTTTTAGTTGTGTCACTCTGACAATGGAAAATTACAATGAATTTGTACAATTTACTAAATTATAACACTGCAGATGGATTCAGAGATCTCTTTTCTAGGTGGTCTCTGAATCCATATGTAGTGTTAGAATTTAGTAAATTGTAGATCCCTCATGTGTCACAACTAAAAAATTGATACCAAATTAGCTATAATGACGATGTCCTACTGATATATGGTATTGATAAAGATGTTGATGCTATATGTTGTGATCTACATGATGGGCAAATTGGCTAGTGTTAGAACCTGCAATTTGGCTAGCACAATGTCATAATATGTAAAATAGCGAGTGTGGTACCTGCAAACTGGCCACTTATGTGATTTGTAGAAATGGTGGTTGACTGCAATGTATGCAATGTCACATGAATACTATAATTTGTAGAAATTTGTTTTCTTAGTTAATTTTTAATTATGACAAATAATAAAAATAAATTCCCTTACATTGATATAATTGTACGAATAGGCTCCATGTATTTTTTCAATGTTATGTTATGGTAATTGCACACAAGACAAGCCCCATTCATGTATATAACATACGTTATGTTATGGTAATTGCACACAAGACAAGCCCCATTCATGTATATAACATACGGACACAAGGAAAAGTTAAGAAACAACACTCTTTAAACAACATTTATCATTGTAGAAGGTTAAACATTTTAAACATTTTATTTTTTACTATTTTTGGAATTTGACTTTTTCCTATTTTTACCATCAATCTAGCGAGACAATCTTTGTTAAAATTACAGTTTTAAATTAATAAAGTTATTATTTTAAATGGATTAACAACTTTGAATAACTCCCTTACAACCAAAATATGCAATATTATTGAAAAAATATCATCTTTTAATACATGTGAATAACTCCCTTACAACTGAAATATGCATTATTATTGAAAAAATATCATCTTTTAAGACGTTTAGACCACTTCTTTGTATCATGAATCGTGGAACGATAAAAACCAAAGGATTTAACCATTTGAATTCAAGATCAATGGTTTTTGGTGTAAATTCTTTTGGGTTTTTATTATATTATTATAATATTAGCCTGCATACAATATACAGATATGGGGAAGAGGAGAAGGGTATAAGTGGGTTACTCCTCAAAAACCCTTGAAACCCTAGGCAGGACGAAAAGGAGGAAAGCAATTTGAATCAGAAGAAGCATGGCATCACAAATGATTAAGGAATATTTTTACAATGTAGGGACGAAGGCCCTCAATTGGGTGGCAATCTGACCTGCCAAAGAATGGTGTCTTTATTTTTGATCTGGATTTTCTTTGCCAAAGAATCACAGGGGGTTTCCATCCATTAAAATGGGCAGATAAAGAACGAATTCTATACCTGATCCTTTTGAGAAGTCACAAGACCACTATATACCTCCTGGATTGAGCCCTACGCTTTCCTGGTCAAGCGTAAGATTCGGTTGGTTTCCCCAGCCGTCTTCAGTTCCTTTCACTAATTGACCGTTCTTTCAAACCAACTGTAGGTTTTCACAAACTTCTAGTACATAGATCACCACTTGTTATGCCCTTTTTCGAGTGGGTTATTGTTCCTATTGAGCATCGTTTTCCCACCAAACTCCCGCTTATCATGATGTTGCAAGGGTCATTTCCTAGTAATTAGTTTTGGTAAAAATTCGAGGGATCATTAAAATTTTATCCCATTGTTAAAGTAGCAAACTCTTCGCTGCAATTACTAAACCATGTTCAAGTGACAACAACCACAAGAATCATTTTCCCTGGGAAAAATTAGACCTATCAGCTCACACCTTAAGATGATATAAGATAGCAATTTTCCAGAACATCAAGTGAATTATATCGAAGAAAACATCACATTAACTTCAGAAAGATAACTGATCTCATTTTAATTGCAGAAACTCAACCTAGAGGTGAGAAGGACAATGACTTGAACA
>SNQJ01S0009755.1:44468-60984 GCA_010110895.2 Picea sitchensis | reverse complement strand
ATAGGCACCAACCTGTATAACAGAGAACAAGAGTTCTCCCTTGCACCACCCTGCCACCCTAGTTTCTCTGGCTACAACCAGATGGAAGCTACAACTCCCTGTATTCAAGCACCCACTTGAACCTCTGAGGACAACAGTCCTCCCTAGCACCTCCCTTCCACCCTGAAATATAAATCTTCGCTACTGAAACTTATTACAGTGATATAATGTTCAACAATGGCTTACCAGACTCATCATTGTTCTGCTGCATTTTGTTTCTCTGTCTGCCTCATTGCCTTCCTACACACATGACTTGCATTGTCTATTCTTCTACCTTTTATACTCTCTACACCATGTCCCTTCAATGCAACCTTCCTCTACTGTGTATTTCGACTCCTGTGCTCTGCCTCGTAGCTCACACTTCAATCCTTCTACACAACGACCACAACAACTCCAACAACAACAACAACCCCATCTCTTCTTTGTACAGTGTGCTTATAGCTTCTGTGCACCTCGTGCATGCAATGTGCGCAATCCCTCTGCATGCTCACACCGCGCCGATATCCTCCACCTCTCGAGTGCTCTGCCTGATCATCATGGTAACTCTTTAGCTTCTCTGGCGGTTTTCCCACGCGTTCATCATCACTGGGTGTTATGCTGAGATTCCTCAGCCTCTCTGGCAGTTGAGACTCTTCGTCTTCTCTGTAACAGTCGAGCACATCCTTTCTTTTTCAGTTACGAGCTCTTTTTCCTCCAGTACATCCACGCCTACACAGTCTGTCTCATTTTCTTTGATACACACCCTCACGGCGGTTCAACTTCCCATCTCCTTAGGCAAAAGGAAGACAATTGTCCGAGCAACTGAAATGCCAACTGAAACGCTAACGGATTTGCAATCATGAGTCTGTTTTGCTAACAGATTCATAACTGGGGATTTAACTCTGATAGAGAACAGTAACCCTTTGATCAACACTTGATCTGACGGTTTAGATCATTCCGCGATTTCGCATATCGCGATTTCGACACTCCTGATGTTCAATGTTCTTGTCACTTACAAATCCCGATCTACGAAATTCCGATACAGAACTTTTCTGCACTAGCTCATTCCCCAATATGACTATGGTCATAACCAAGCGCCTATGCAAAAAGCGCTTTTCACGATTTCGCATTTCGTGAGTCTGGAGATGAGACATCTCGACTCTCCAAGTCGCGATCCTCGATACCCCGAAATGGCGTGGGATCAACGGTCCTGATCAGAGCTTGATTCAACGGCTACGATTGAATCACAATTTCGCATATCGCGAAATCAACATTCTTGTTGAATTGTTTACTTGCCTCTCCATGTTGCGATCCCTGAAACTCCGATATGGAGTTAGATCAACGGTCCATATCTGAGCTTGATTCTATGGCTGCGATTGAATCGCAATTTCGCATATCGCGAAATCGACACTCTTGTTGCATTGAGTTCTTGCCTCTCCAAGTCGCGATCCCCGAAAACGAGCTCGGTTGCTCTAGCTCTTTCCTCCACCTCTCGCTTATGTGACCAAGGGCTGTGAACACAGCCTTATGCATAAGGCGCTTTCGCGATTTCGCATTTCGCCATTTCGCATTTCACGATTTCGGAATTCCTGTTGTATTGTTTCTTTGACATCTCCAACATGCGATCCTCGAAACTTCGAAGTGGTGTTCATCTGCTGACATCACACGTGGATTGACACGTGTTGAATACTGCCATGTGTCACTCTGATTCGTAACTTACATGTCCCTGAAATGTTGAATCAGTCTGACACTTGTCATTACCTGGTTGTGCCACGTGTTCCTAGCTGACGTGGTTTGTTGACGTGAGTCGGATCGACGGTCCAGATCTTATCTGATCTGATANCTTTGACATGTTTAACTCGCGATCCTCGAAACTCCGACATGGACTGGGATCAACGATCTAGATTCAACCTTAATTTGATGGCTGAGATTAGATCGCGATTTCGAGAGGTTAGGGAACATCATTCCTTTGACTCTCCAGTCAGCGAACTGACGATCTATCCCCACGTGTCCTTCCTGAAGATGGATGGTCCTCCTTCTTTCGGGATTTTGTGAGCCCTCTACTCCTTGCACTTTAAAGATTGTGCAGGTTCTCCTCGATCCAACGGTGGTTGGACCCTACGCTCAGATCTAACGTCTGAGATCTATCCTCCTCTTCAGCGCACTCTTCTTGTCTATATTTAGATCTGACGACCCTCATTCTGTCGGGAATTTTGGATGGGATCCAATGATCAGAAATTCTTCACAAACTTTACGTTTAGACAATTGTTGCATTGCTGGTCTTCCTGAATATGACTGCACTGTTGATCATCGCTACTTTACTCAAGCCATCATTGTTGCTGTACTTACCATCAATGACAAGCATACGCTGCGTGTAAAACATACCAAACATCCTCTGCACTATCTCTTCTGATCTTATCGAGGTTTCTCTGTAGCGTCTTCCCAAAATACTTCTGGTGCCCGTCTGTTACATTCTTCCTGTACTCATGCCATCTTTATTGCTGTACTTTCCATCAATGACAAGCATATGCTACCTGTTAAACATTTCCAACATTATCATGGTTTCAACACTTAGCCAATCAAGCATACAACACAAGAGAACATGCGACCCAAAACCGAGAAGGAAAAGTACGGAGTTGGATGACACAAATCGTTCCTAACACCCATTCATTATTATATACAAGTGTGGTTACAAAGATAGAAAGATATGAGTTTTTAGATTCATTTTACATAGATACAAAGACTGGCTGAGTCAACCAACTTTCCTCAACATAGTGCTCCTATGCTCTCTACCTTGTCTACAACCGACATGCCCCACAATCCATCGCATAACTTCATTGTCATGCCCTCTCTATCTGACTTGCGGTCCGCCCCATGTGTGCCAATTGAGTCATTCAACCAAGACTTCACCTTGATCACTAATGCTTCTTTCTTTGCCTTCTTGATGCCTCTAGATTGTCCATTCCTTGGATATATATATGAGCTCACCTCATATGAATCATCGTGTATGTTCCAAACCATCACGTCTTTTGGTGACCAAGCTGACTCCAACTCATCGTAAGACATGCCAAAGGGCCACACCAACCCATCAATGCACCTTATTCCACTTGGGGCATATGGGCCCACTTCCTTGTGCACGCGTCGACTTGCCCACTCATCTAGCCAAGTTATCCTCGTTTGTGTTTCCGTGTGACCTAAGTCAGTGCCTCTTTGTCGCAACCTCAAGACTCCTGTCATAAGGTAAGTTGGGTATGACCCCCTTGGCACTGCATGCCCAATATGTGTGTCCAAGATGCTCCTGCCCGCACCTATAATACGATTTTTTTCCTAACCGCTCGCATACTTTGTCGACCAACTTGTCTCCAAATAAGCCTAAGGAGAACGCATGCATAGTTGGTGCTAGAGAGTTTTACATATACCCTTAGGGAGTATCATATTCATAAATATTGAAAATTAAAATAACGGTTAGGCTTCAACATCTTCATCAACTAGTATCATTGGATGCTTAGAATGGATTCTTTCCAACCATGAATAGAGAATTTCCAACCATGAAATGAAGTAGGGTAACACTTGTTGATTAGATATTGACTTTGCAACCTTGGTGTAAAGATATGATATATAAAACCTACATGCATAGTTTCCACATATGTTTTCACATTCATCATCATATTGTTTTTGTGTTCACCAATGGGGTAGGAAAAAATCTCACAAATATTTCAATCCCTTTACACCGTGGTTAATTTGCACTCCCTTCTATCATTTTGCAATTTTTTTTATATATTTTCCATCACCTACATAAACTGAAAATTGTTACACCTACTTTGACAATAAAACCTTAATACTAATAATGTTCCCTCTTTTTCGACAAACAACATAAATACTAAATTTATAGGTAAAACATTTCAACCATTCATTCCATACTGCCCAATAAGATCTTATTGACACATAATCAGAAACAATTCAGTCTTGTTTCAATCTCCCTATATTTTGGTCTTTGAGGAGGTCATTCCCGGATTTTTATTTGAGTTTTGAAACCATCCCATCTTATAAAAGTACATGTCAAGGATGATTAAGTTAGATTTCATAAAATATAATACATTTTGTAAAAATTTCAACATTGAACCCTTTCACCAGACACTATGCAAGCTCCACATGAGTCAGGTCTTTCACAAAATGTAGAATGGATTTTGATGATTTAAAAAAAAAATCAATGATTGTATATTGCAGTGCTTGGCTTAAGATTTTCAATGAGCCCTCATTTTCCAATTATTAGTTCATATGCCTAGTCTATGAAGTATGAAAGTGTCAAAGATACATAGTACACAAGTGAAATATATCCCACATGTATACAAATGACATATATCCCACACATGTGCCAAATATATCATTCAAAGGGCATGTATCATGATTTTTTCCCCCATTCATGACCCACATGCCTTATAAATATCTTGTTTAAGGTCCAAGCTCTTGAAAATTTCCCTTGAAGCATGTTTGTGTTAGGAGACTCAATCTTGTAACATGTCTTTTGTCAGGAGACTCATCCTTGGTGTACCAAACCTTGGAGTCGATCTAATGCAATAATGAGATAAAGATTATTTTCAAAGTTCTTAGTTTAGGGCATGAGTAAAGTTTAGGACCTAGGCACCAAAACTATGGCTTTATAGGCTAGAAAGCCTATCATTGGTTCACAAAACCTTAGAATCAAGCCTATATGCCACTCATTTGACAAATATTTCTTATGGAGGTGTTATTTCAGGTTAAAGATCAATGATTTTCTCGTGATCCCTAACCATAATGTATATGGACTACACTCCTAATTTTTTTCCATTAATAATGTCCTGGATAAAGAGACACATCTCTAGTGTGTTAATCCTAGAAATTAGGTCCAAACGTGATTTTTGGGATCGATAATCGTTCCAAGAGGAATTTGTCATGATTATAGGGGCCACACATAAGCCATAGGCCCTATAATTAAGGTATAATTTAAGGCAATGAAATCTATCCATGAACCATGTCCTTAGTGCCTCGATCCATCACTCACATGCTAAAACTTTGAATTGGTCTTGTATCCCATTCTTAGGAAAAATTAGGTGGGCCAATGACTTTGTCCATATGGATTCTCACATGCTTTAAGGTCTCATGCATGGCTTGTGTTCCTTTAAGAATTTAGGGTCCAAGCCCCTTTATTTTAATACTAAAGAATTTATTTGCCTGAGACCCATCCTTAGTGTGTCAAACTAGAGAATCAAGCTTGTTTCCCACTCTTGGGGAAAATATCACTTCCAAATGGATTGTCTTGGCCTTGAACCATGCGATAGGTTAGGAGAATCATGGGAAAAATATACCTTACAAAGGGTATTTATCATTATTTTGGAGTACTTGTGTGGCTCGTGATCAATATAAGCAATGTTAGAGATTAAGCCCATAGTTTTTTTCCTAAAAAATGTCATAGTCTAGGAGACATGTGTTTGGTATGCCAAACCTTAGAGTTAATATCATATCCCACTTTTGGGCCAAAGATTCATGCTAAAGTGCACATGTTGTGATTTGGGGCCCTTTCATGGCTAATGATCCATGAAAGTAGTGTGTAGGTCCTAACACCTTAACTAACTACTACACACCATGTTCTAAAAATAGTGCATAGTTCCTAAGGTACCAGTTTCCATGCTTGAAGCATGTATTGGGTTAGGAGACCTACTCTTAGTGTGTTAATCCTTTAAGTGTGATTTGAATTAGGGCCATGCCCTAGTCCTAAGCCAAATATTCCATACAAAGGGGATGTCTCACGGTCTAGGGTATTTTCAATACTAATACTAATAATAATATTAATACTAATACTACTACTAATAATAGTGATTATTATTATTATTTTAATTTTTATATTAATAATAAAGAAAAAAAAATCCATGACATAGGGGGGATGCTTGTTTTTGTTTTAGCATCATATTTTACGACATCAAACAACATGAAAGAGAAGCAACATGATGCAATTTCGGCATCTTAGTGATGCTAGTATGATGTATGATGACACATGTTTGATCTTAATGTCATAATAATTTATGCAATATCAATGCAAAATCAACACAAAGTATCAAAAAAAGTAAAAATAAAACAACAACACAACAATAATCTTTGCGTCACTTTTGTTGTCCATTTAAAATATAAGTTGAAAAAGGGGGGGTCCCTTCATTTCATTTTCACATAAGGGTGGGGGGAAGAGATTCCTAAAGCTTACAGGGAGTTATGGGGGGAATTAATAGGAAGAAGTGAGGGATATTTGTGGGTCATCACTAGATATCTAGATTCACAGGTGAGTGTTTTGTTATTCGTCCCCATTTTTTTTTAATTTGCAGATTTAAAAAAAAAAGTGTTGAGAATCTGGGTTTTCATCCCTCTCCCTCTTTTTCCCCCCTATTACTTTCCTCTTTCTCTTATCCCTCATATACCTCTTACTTTTCTCTTCCTCTGCCACTATATTCCCATAAGTTTCCTCAATTTTATTGGAGAATCACTTGCCACTATAGTCAAATCAGTTTTAAGTAGACTTTCTTGAAAATTCACTCATTGAGTATAATGAGCATGTAAGGGATGAAATAATTACATGTTTGTAGCACTTTATTTAGGTATATTTTCTACCCTTATTGGCATTCCCTTCCACCATTATTAAAGGGATGTAGCAATAAAAGGTTGTAGCATATGAAGTGTTCATCCCAATGGTGTTGTATTTCCATACCCCGCTAGGTCTAGCTTTACATGATAGGATCAAATTTTCTTATAGCCCTAATTTAACCACATTTTCATATTATATGGCCTTATCCATAACTAAAAATATCAACATGAATAACTTCCTAGCTAGAGATGTTGAATTCAAAAACCTCACCATAAAACATGAGAATATATAGTTTCTAATTTTTTGTAAATTAAAGTTTAATACCTAAATACATCCAAGCCTATACTCCTTACTATAAGGAGATAAATAAAAATGAAATTTTACATGCCTTAGGTATGTCTAATTTCAAAACCACTGTTGGCACAGGGGCAGACCCAGGGTTCAATGCTACAACAATGCACCAACAAAACTCTAACTACCGACCCTAACCCGAGCAGATAAAGTCTCACCCAAGGTAGAGGCAGGGGTGGTTGCAGGACTCAGGTGTCTGCAACCTTAGCTGGGACACAGATCTGTGATTATAACACTAAATAGAGCACTTAGCAGTTAACATTCATCAATACTTGACCAATATCTACTTTGTAGATAAAACATAGCATCGCAGCATTTACCCAGATCTAATGTATATAAGCACTTAGCACACAGGATTAGATCAGATCTAACAGACTCAAGCACTAAGCAAGTTCACAAATGTCATATCTAGCATCTATATTCATCATAAGCACAAAGCATAAACAAATCTATCTATATACACCAAAGCACTTAACAACTAACACATAAACACATCATAACATCACACAGAGAAGAATAACACAGTATTTACGTGGTTCACCCCCACCCTGGGTCTACGTCCACCAACTCTTCTTCTTTACTAGCTTCAATCAGTCATCTACATGCACAGAGACACAAAACCCTTACTCCATCTAGGACAGGAGGTCTGTGGAGATTGCTAGATCCTCCTTCCTTGCATTACAATACAAAGCCTTCACAGTCTCTTACAAAGACTTGCACTTAGCTCTGCAAGTCTCATACAATATGCACGAAGCCTTACAATTTTTGATCACACAAATCCAACTCTTAGGACTTAGCCAACTTGCACAACTCTTGTGCACTATTCAACTACTTCTTACATTTCCTAGCCTTCTATTTATACATAAAAAAATAGGCCTAAACATGGGTAAACCCATGGGCTGACATCCCATTCCCGTTACATATTCTCAAATCCCAAAAAAGGACACAAAAAGGGGTTGAGATCCTGCAATCTATGCTTTGTCTTGCGCTCCATATTCGACACACTGTAGAAGTCCCAAAATAGGTCAACTTGACCAAGGATCTCCCAAAAATTGGTCAAGGTCCAACATGCCCCCAACACTCACCTGTGACTTGTTCCGAGTCACTCTGGTCTGACTAGTTCTTCTTTGAACACCTCGAGATGCTTCAACTTGTCGTTGTGCCACAACCTATTGTTCTGCAAACTCCTGGATGACTGCATCGTTGATCGGTCCCTCTAGACGCAGTTATGTTGTAGTGACAACCTACTCTAGCTCTGCTCCTTGGCCTTCTACCTCTGTAAACAATTGATAGGCCTTATCTTGCACGAGTTGGAGCCTTTGAGTTACCTCCATAGTCTTCTCTGGATAGTGTGTATCTGTTGTTGGCCGGTTCGTTGATCTTGGGATCGCTTCATCCTTTCCATAGATAATAGTTTCTTCAGCTATGCCTGTATCTTTTCAGCTTGATACTTCGCCTCTTGGAGCTGCGACTCCAGTGCCTTCAATTCTAGATTCTCCGTGAGTTTTTCATAGGTTTGGGCACTATGATCAGTGAGGTGCTTACATTCCAAGGTAAGAGCCTTGAGCCTTTCAACTGCGCTCCTAGCAGTTGCTTCCCTTTGGTCTCTTACATCTTGTGGGGTCTCGGGTTCTGCATGTAGTTCCAAGTCTGTGATGCGTTGTTGTAGCTGCTAGATCACTTCTTCAAGTTGTGCTAATTGTTGTGGAACTCGATCTTCGATATTTAATTCTACGTCTGTCACAAAGAGAAGTTCTTTATTGACCATTTACTTTACTTTGAGTTGCTCCACGAGCAACTGTTCCTTTTATTTTTGTAGTTGTGCTTTTTCTTCATCAAGCTTTGCTTGGAGAGCAATATTTTCCCATTCTGAAGCACTGTGTTTCTCTACTAGTACCCCTTGTACTTGTGTCAAAGCCTGGGTGGCTTGCACTATTTCTTCCTGTGCTCATCGAAGGTGAGCTTCGACTGTATCCGTTAATTAATGGAGTTGAGCTGGCTCATCTCCCAATTCTGGCTCTCGTGGCTGGACTGTAGGGCTTGTTGTACCACTTGGAGTTCAGTCTCAATACAATCATACATCTCCTCTTGCTTTGCTTCTTGTTTCTCTTATGTTTCCAGCAAAGCATCTTCCAGGGCTGCTATGAGGAAGTCGAAGTCATCGAAGGTGAGGATGGTCTGCATCTTTGTCATGGTGGCCTTTGCTTTCTTCCGGGAGGAAGGTTTCTGAGGCAAACCTTTTCTCTTCTTCAGGGAATCAACCTCATCTCCTTGCTTCTGCTCGACTTATTTGTCACCTAAATCTTCACAATCACCTCCTTGCTCTGGTGAGATGGATGCAGTCTTCACGGATGTACTGTCTAATTCATGGACTTCTTCAGTCTTCTTTGTCTTGCTAGGTCTGGGTGTATCTTGCGTTGTTTTTGGGCTGTCGATATTGGATATCTCCGCATGGTCTACTGGAACAAGGAGGTCTGTCGACCAGTCCTTGGTGATCTCCTCCAAGTCCTCCTCCATCTGCTTGTAGTAGGACTAAAGTTGTTTCTTGTGTTCGTCAGCACGCATTGTGATGTAAGTAAAATGTCGATCTGCACTGAACTTCATCAAAGGCCTGAACCGGTGTAGAGTGTTTAGAGTCATGCGAGGCTTGGACTGTATGGCTATATTCAATTGGTTGTAGTAGGTATGAAAAAAAACATTTGATTGCCACTGTTTATTCATGTCGCTTGAGTACCACAGTGTACTGAACTTCGCAACCAGTGGTTCAAAAGGCTCGATGTCCGGGAAGGTCGTACCTTCCAGCATCTCCCAGGAAATAAAAAATATCAGTATCAAAAGCTAGCTGAAATGAAATTCATATCCTTGATCTTGTGCTTCTCTACAGTCGATTTCTAACTAGTTCACTAGGTACTTCACCCAATTCATCTGAAGGCCCTCCACGCACTTGTCTGCGAGGTCGACTACAAAACCAGTGACTTGGGTGGGTCAGTTCTTTCGGACTAACTTCCCTGTAATCCACTGACAGGTGAGGCGCACTGCACCACTCTGGATAGAAGCTACCTTGTAGCCTCGCGTGCCCTTCTCGACATCACCATAAGTGTCCTTGATCCGTTGTGCTAGAGCGCGATCCATGGATTTTCCGGGGTAAAAATCCTGTGGATCGGGTCCTTTCATACTCAACCTCGTGATCCGATTGATCAACGTCAGATCAACTATTATACGGCGATTTAGCCACAAATAGATGCCATGGTAACAAGACAGCAACAACTTGACACATGCATTTACCTCCTGGTGTCGTCCAAAGTGAGGAATCTTCATGACATTAAGCAGGGTGGACTGCACGAGGTTCATAGTCCATGACTGGGGGATTATCTTCTAATTCTTCCCCTCAGTCTGGGTCAGGTATTTATGTGGGATGAGTATGTTGTAAACTTTGCGATCTCCGAGGTTGAAGTCGCTAAAATTCAACACCGCAATCTTATCTTGGTCTGCTTGAATTGTGTGTATCCCCTTCGGGAGGTACGCAATGACCAAGGTGTATTCGAAATATCTTGGCACGCTGTATCGATTTACTACGCTGCTTAGGGGTGGAATATAGGCGGGTAATATGGTCGGGATCAATTTAGCATTCGCTAGATCATCCCTGTGCTTGGTTTTCTTTTCATCAGATGGTCGGGATGGTCTGGCTCTGCGAGCAGTGGATGGAGAGGCTGGAAGTCCTCTCGTCGAAGATTCTTGTACACATGTAGACATCGACATGACTCTTTCAGCCATGAGGTCGATCAAAACTTCTTCAACAACTTTCTCTACAATGCTCAATTCGTCCAACATACAGACTCGGGGTTAACAATCTCAGGTTCGGGGAATAACTTAGACATTGCAATAGGATAGACAACAATAGTGTGATGATCACTGTATAAAATCAACTTAGTCTACGGGCTCAATCTCTCAGTTGGAAAAAGTGTTCTCGGGGCATGGCGCGACGGGATAAATAGGTAACTCGACAACGAGTCACTTGCAACGGGTATGAAGGCTTCATTAACTATGTTATGTCTGTTATGGCGTCATCCCAACGGTCGGATGGTGAGTTGGCTGTCCATAAATGTCTTTCTACCCGTTTGGAGCATTGGTCTAATGGTTACAATGTCCCCAATGACTATATTGCTTCGTCATGGAGAAGTGCCATGTGTCGTTGTTCTGATATCCTAACGAAGCTCCAATTGTGAAAATTTTCCTTCTGCGAGGTTCCCTCTGGAACCTTCTGCAAATTGTCGATCTTAGCTCTCTTCTTACTTAGCTTCTTAGCCTTCTTCCCAGTGGGCTTCGTCTCGGTATGAATTTTTTCGTTCTGATTCTTATCTTCTTTTGACATAGTTACTTCACGCTGTCAAAATTCTTTTCTAAGATTTAAGGGTGATACTTCTTCTTTATCTGGAATAGGTACTTCATTCTTTTGTGGGTCTTCTAGTGTTCTTGCAACTTCGACATTAGTGTTTCTGGTGTTAAATAACTTCGGTATGTTATGTTTCTCTTCAATCAAGTGTGCGATCCTTCTAGTCACGAAATCTTTTAATTCTTGCTTCTTATGCTCTAAGACTTCTTCTTCTTCTTTCCTTCTAGAATGATCTCTTTCAATCCATGGTTTTCCTAGGAGCATGGTAAATGGGGCACTATCCTCAATAAATTTAATGATCTCAAAATATTGTTCTGTCGAAGTTCCATTGACATTCATAGGTATCCGAGCAAGCTTTCCACATAGGTTTATCATCTTTCCTTTGAATAGTCCTATTCCTCCCAATGATAGAGTCCTAGGAAGCTTCCCTAAAAGTTCCCAAGTTCTTTCTGTCATGATATTCACATGTGTTTCCTCATCTAGAACACAGTCAATGTCGAAGTCTCATATTCTTGCTTCAATGCATTCTTTTTCTTTGAATATTTCTGATAATCTGATATGTTGGTGGTCATTCAGGGTTTCTTTCATCTGTAACAATACTTTCTCCGATTCTCCTTGAGATTCTGTCATAATCTTAGTTTCTGGATCTACCTTAGGGTTTCCTTGTCTCATGTTCATTTCTTCAAGCTTAGCAATCATTCTAGGGCAATCCAATACTTCATGGTCCATAGCTTTACAACAAAGACAATTAGGTCTTCTCCCAGGCAATTCCTTAGCAAGATGTCTTGGTTTTTTTCAACTGTAACAGAGGGTTAATCCTCTCTTTCTTTTAAATGATCCCCAACCTTTCCTGTACTGCGCACTAGGATCATGGTAGCTAACCTACAAAAAATTATTTCTATGATCATGCATACACTTATTAGTCCAAACATTCTTTCCATGCATAGGTATAACATATTTTTCACTATTCTTATAAAATCTATTCATATCAAACTTTCTTTCGTCTATGAATACCCTAGTTTTTAAGCTAGGATACAATCTATCAAATATACCTAGATCCATACTGTTGAAACAAAATTTCTACTTATCTTACTTCTACAGAGCACAAAGCTTTCATATCTAGAACTTTTCAATATTCTTACCTTTATTAGAGCACACAACTTTCAGATCTTACCTCTTTTAATCAAGAACTCTCACTTTTATCTTTCTCAGAGCACAAAGCTTTCAGATCTTTCCTTCTTTTTTTTCCAGATTAGACTTCTTTTCTTTAGCATAGAGTTTGTCAAACTAAGTAGAGTATTGCACACTAGAGTAACACATCTATGCATAGATTTCACAATCTCAGGTCAGATCTTTGCACAAAGATTCTTCTTCCTCAGTTCCCAACAATCACAGTTTCAGGTCCCAAAAACAGAACCAATTGTTGGCACAGGGGCAGACCCATGGTTCAACACTACAATAGTGCATCAACAAAACCCTAACTACTTGCCCTTTCGGCAACACCTGCAAAGCAGATGAAGTCTCGCCCAAGGTAGAGGCAGGGGTGGTTGCAGGACTCAGGTGTCTGCAACCTTAGCTGAGACACGGATCTGCGATTATAACACTAAATAGAGCACTTAGCAGTTAACATTCATCAATACTTGACCAATATCTACTTCGTAGATAAAACAGAGCATTGCAACATTCACCCATATCTAATGCATATAATCACTTAGCACACGGGATTAGATCAGATCTAATAGACTCAAGCACTAAGCAAGTTCACAGATGTCATATCTAGCATCAAGATTCATCATAATCACAAAGCATAAACAAATTTATCTATCTACACCAAAGCACTTAACAAATAACACATCAAAACATCACACAAAGCAAAATAACACAATATTTACATGGTTCACCCCCACCTTGGGGCTACGTCCACCAACTCTTCTTCTTTATTAGCTTCAATCAGTCATCTACATGCACAGAGCCACAAAACCCTTACTCCGTCTAGGACATGAGGTCTACGCAGCTCGCTAGATCTTCCTTCCTCGCGTTACAACATCAAGCCTTCATAGTCTCTTACAATGACTTGCACTTTTCTCTGCAAGTCTCATATAGTATGCACAAAGCCTTACAATTCTTGATCACACAGATCCAACTCTTTGCACTTAGCCAACTTGCACAACTCTTGTGCACTATTCAACTACTTATTACATTGCGTAGCCTTCTATTTATACATACAAAATAGGCCTAAACATGGGTAAACCCATGGGACGACATCCCATTCCCGTTACATATTCCCAAATCCCAAAAAATGACCCAAAAAGGGGTCGAGATCCCGCGATCTTTGCTTCGTCTTGCGCTCCATCTTTGACAGGCTGTCGAAGGCCCAAAATAGGCCTACTTGACCAAGGATCTCCCAAAACTTGGTCAAGGGCCAACAACTACCAAATCCATAGCTATTAAGATATTAGATACTATGACCATAGTACATGATATTTGGTTAATTGCATTACTTTTATGTAAATTGAATGCATATTTAGAATTCCCTAGGATAAAAAAATCCTTCACTAAAAATCAACCCAAATTTAAGAATGGAGAGAGGTTGTAGTGTAGTTTTAGAGGAAACAAAAGGTTAAAGTTGAACAAGTTTCCCCTATATAAGATATGTTAGGAATCCATGTATAACACAATGCCTATTATATAAGTAAAATTTTACTAGTTTATATGATTGGATACCAACACTTTTGCTAGTATTTTTATGTCAAGTTTGATAGTAACTAACTCCAATAGACTGATGCAAGTAGGAATGATTGAATGAGATTTGAGGTTTACTTGACTTCATATTCAAACTTTGATTGAAGAACATTCTAGAACTCACTCCTTACCATGGATAAAACATTTTTAATGAACTTTTCAAATTGTTGGCCTCATGTGTCCACTCCTCGTCATTCCATGGATGCATAGTATACATCACTTGGTCAACTGAGGTAAGGGATAATCAATTCCAAATCATTTTAAGTTGTGTTTATCAGATGTAGTCGAGACAACATACTAACACAACTTGAAATACATTGAAATGTACATAATTTCCACTTTTTTTTTATCCCTTGCAAACAATCTCACTCATAATTAGTATCCCAATGTAAGCCCTCGACACTTTTAATTCCTCATATGAAAAAACAATTCACCCAAGCCAAGTTAGCAAAAAGAGCAGTTCAATGTTTGTTGGTGAGTGTGTTAGGCAGTTAGAGAGTTAGTCTATGCACATGTCTTTGAGTTAGAGGGTTAGTGTCTATGTATTTGCATAAGTTGATCTTATGTATGTATATATTCGATGTTCATGTCAAATTATGCATATAATTTATGACATGGATTTTTTTGTATGATTTGTAAACTACCGTGAATATTCCACTGGACAATTCATCACAACATATGTAATAAAATACTAAAATATTTACTGTGAAGGTTAATTTCCTTTAGATATCATATCCTTTAATTACTAGTTTTCTGCTTAAAATGTATGAAATAGCTGAAATGCGGAAAATAGAGAACAAAAATAAATAATCATAAACCATCCACAAATACACACAAGATATAACCTGGGAAACCAAATATGGGAGAAAACCCTACTAGAAGGTGAGGCCACTCTGCTCTCTTTTCTTCAAATGCAAGTACAAAGAAAGATGCACTTTATGTGGAGTTTCCTTTGACATTGTGGCTTGCATGGATGCTATAGAATATATTCTCCTCTGTTATGCTCTCAAAATACCGCTCCTAGGTGCTCTGCTCAACTATGGAACAAATATAATTCCAAATAATTGAACCCCTTCTCTTCCTAGTGGCCCGATATTTAACATAGCTCGATAGCCATTTAGGGGTAGGGTTTTGACTTCCTCAAACATCAATTATGATAAGGTTTAGGGCCTTCTAGAATATTCTTGAAATTCCACATGTGGCTAGACCCATATGCATGGTAACGAGGGTTGACTTGATATTCTCTCGTACCATGGTGGTCAACACGATAGGTCAACTTGTAAGAGGCATAACCTTTGCATACGAGCTCCTATTAAGGAATTTGACACACCATTGGAAAGGTATCAGAGTGTATAACAATATCAAGCGTGTGTGTGCAAGTTTCAAACACTCTAACCCCCAAAAATGTCATTTAATGACTCAAAATAGCTCCAGAAGGTTCCAGACCCCAAATTTTCAAATTGGGACCTGCCATTAAAATAACCTTGCAAGTTGATCCTACAATCTTCTTCCACTATGAAAACATCGAGATAGATGACAAATAATATAATGATCCAATATGGATCATACCTCCTCATTTAGGGAGGATTTTGGTCCCCAAAAGATTTACTGAATGAGGTGAGGAAGTTTTTTCTCTACCTTCTCCCTAGAGTACAACTTTGCTTTTCCTAGAAGTTGTCCTTTCAACCCAATCCATGAAAGGTCATGATATCATTACCTTGTAGTTTTGGACTTCTTTTGCAAAAATGTGTTCTCGGCCAACTCCACCTGAGCATCCTGTGCTAAGTCATCTATGGAAGGTAGGACTTGCTCCTCCTCCCGATCCAACATAGAAGGCTCGTAGAGTTTGAGATTCTCCACATTCACTACTGAGTAAATGTGGATGTATAGGGGTAGACTAAGTCTATAGGCATTATCTCCTACCTTCTCCAATATATCAAAAGTTTCATACCGTAGAGACTTGATCTTCTTACCATGACCCTATAGTATTTCCTTGTTCAACTATAACCAAACTCTGTCTTCCACTTTAAATGACTTCTCGGTTATGTTTTGATCATGTTTGGATTTGTACTTTTCCCATGATTTATTCAATGTCTCCTGTACTTGCAAATGAATTTTCCTAATCTTCTCAACAATTTTTTCTCCTCTCAATTCATCTCCTGTGAGATCCTCCCTCACTCTTCCTTTTGTCCATATACAACATCCAAGGGTGAAGGTGGAAAATATCCGAAGAAAGTTTCAAAAGGTGACTTACTAGTAGAAGTGTTGACTAATATATTATAAGAGTGTTGTATGTAGATCATATTTTCATCCCAGATATTTAGATGCTTCTGATTGTAACCCCTCAAAAGTTGCACCAAATTCCTGTTGGTTACTTCTGTCTACTCATCTATCTGTGCATG